>JAVJIF010018163.1:0-86996 GCA_038442645.1 Agave tequilana | reverse complement strand
GCTCTCTCCAGCTCTTTTCTGGACCTTTAAATACTGGGTGATCATGTGCGAGCATTTGCCAGACTCCGACTGTGTTTTGAGATAGGCATTAATGCCCTCAATACCCGTATACCCGGGGCAAAATCCGGTGACTGGTTTTACCCGAGAATACAGGTGCAGAAAGTGAAGCTGGTAAGGTTCTTCGGCTCCTCGACGGGCAACGGAAAGTTGCCTCTGTCCCCACAGCACGCTATAATACCAGGCTCGAGCACCTTCGCACAAATTCCCATTGAAGGCAAGTTGTGTATTCGGATTGCCGACATAAAGCTGAGCATAGCCAAACTGTCGGGCAAACGATTGGCATATACGGTTCAATAGTGCAGGAAGTCCCTTGGCGAAACAGCACATATCCTGTCGTATATTGATCAACCATCGGAAGACTCCCGCAGACAGTTTGGGTGAGGTCATCCCGACCTATAGAATCAGTGAATTGCTCACCAAAGGATGCACCAGGAATTCCAGGGAAGCAGCGTTGAGCTTGTAATTGGCGCATTTGAGAGACGTCTCCGAATATAATATATATAGTGTCACTCCAATCCGAGTCTTCAGCCGCCTCACAAAAGGGACAGGACTCGTACTCCCACGCGCCGTTGTCATCAGAGAAGGGCAATGCATCACGTACCAGGCCATGAGATACGTGTAAGGCAACTCCATTCGGGGTTGGGGCGCCTTGCCGTCGGGTTCCCTCTGAGTCAACATACGGCTTGCCTTGAGAGTCGACAGTCCTTGGAGCCTCGCATAGTCTCTTGGCTAGCGCCCGCAACCGCTCTGAATGCCAGCCGCCACGGCCGGAAGAAGGGCTATAGAACGCCATGGGCCAGGAGCACTGCTGGGTACACCACGTCGGCAATAATGACTTCATGTGGCCGTGTAGGTACCACGCAACGCTTCAACCACAGCATCAAGAGCCCGCCAACAGCGCTCGACTCGAGATAGAAGCCCGGGCCCGATGATGATAGCTTTCGAAAAGCATATCAGGTTCGAAGCCGTCCTCGTTCGACCAGTGGTGGTAAAACCCTCAGAAGCTTGTGCAACCATGTCGTCAACTCCCTGTTCAGAGAGGGGAGCCAGTCGAGTTATCGAATGATCCTTCTTGCTGACATTGCTGAATAGTAATTGGCCCAGGATAGATGCCTAACTCCATGCGTCCTCCAACCGGTTACCTGACCACAAATATGGAAGTGGCACATCACTTCCCAATAGGTCTCATACCCTCAGGGGAATCCTTCTTATAAGGTCAAGCTCCCTAGCATTCGGGACATATTCTTCATAAGGGAACTCCCCCATCACCAGCCCCGAGACCTCATGCAACTCATGCAGTGCAAGGCCCATTTCTCCAACCGGGTAAGAATGTCCCCCGTCTGAGGGTTGTAGCGCTCCAAGATCCCGAAGAAGTTGTGAGAGCTCATTGGGATGCCCCATTGTACGGCCCTGACTGCTGAGTATAATCCCACGTGCTCAAGCAGATCTCCAAGATCGGAGAGGGCGAAACCCACCATCCTGCCCACCAAGATTCTCCGTGGAGTGGACCCATCCTGGCAAATGGAACTTGGCCGGATAATCACCCTCTGCTTCTATGAACGAGTTGAGGAAGGTGGTGGCAAGCTGCGGGATCTCTCCGACTGGAAGCTCAGACTTGCGTGACCCGGGAAAAGCCGAGGACCGCCCGGTCATGGCAATCATGACGGTATACGTTCTGGATTTGAAATTCCCAAGGGTAATCTCAGAGATATCCCGGGACACGTCCCACTTCATCTTCCGAAGGACGGACAGATGTTGGAGATAAGACAACGGGAGCATCCTCTCCATGGCTGGAAGGAAGTATCTCCTCTCCCCTATCTGACGGAGCCACCTGTAATTCCCGTCATACATGGGTTGCCACCGTCGCTGACATGATCTCCAAAGAAGAAAGCAGGCTTCTCCATCTGATGTGGGTATCCGTTGCGAAGACTGCATCGGTCATGAGCACCAGAGAAGTCCTCTCATTAACATGGGCAATCATTTCCCTGCGAACTGGCGACCTGTCAGCAGTCACAGGTATGGTCCTTCGCATGGCAAAAGTCAGACGGTGGTCGGCACCACCCACGCGGCCAAATGGTGCATCTTGGCAAGTGAACCTGAAACATGCGGCACTGCAAAAAAAAGACACTTGGTCAGATACTTTGCCAAAAATAGGGAAGACCGCTTAAGTGTTCATAATTCAAAACGCAGCCGAGACATTGGACGCAGGAGTTATCATCCGCGTCCAGACCTGCGAACTTGCACCAAAACGCAAAAGAGATACTGGACGCGGAATTTTTCGAATCCGCGTCCAGACTTGCAAAGCTGCGTTCTGCAAACCAGACTTATGAAATTCTTCGAAGTACTTGGACTCAAACGCCAGATTCTACAAAATCGGCGTTGAAGACACAGAACGCAAGGATCAAATCCGCGTTCTGCAAACCAAGACTTGTGAAATTTCAAAGTGCTTGGACTCGGACGCCAGCGCCTGATGGCACAAAACGCGGCACAGAACGCATGGATCAATCCGCGTTCTGCAAATCGCGTCCAGAGACCTTCACAATTAGAATATTCTAAGTGAAGGACCCAGAGTGCAGAGTTCACCACGTCGGATCATCAGGCCCGCGCCCCGGTTATCATCTCAAGGACAGCGTCCGAGAATCAAACACGATCTTGTGTTAAAGGTCCTTAGGTTTCTATGAACATGTTTTAATGGCGGAACCCACACCGAAGGTACATTTTTACCGTCGGAAAATACCCTCCTGCGCAGAGGAAGCATCTCTCTCAGCCTCGGCGACGGTCGCCCTTGAGGTCGATGCAGTCGGTTTTGTCTTGGGGAGCCATTAAAGATCAAGAAATCCGAGCGAGGAGATGAATAGTTGAACAGAGAAGGAAGTCCTTTTTCTCAGAGAATGCGTTCGTTCGGAGAAAAGATACATCTCTCCCAACTGTTGCCTTTTATAGGCACGGAGATTCGCGAAGATACGCAGCGTTTGGCCCAATAAACGCTGCAGCGAATCGCTGCCTGACGCGTGGAGCCAAATCATTGTTTAAACAGGGAGATCATGCGTCGCGACCCCCCAGCCACAAGTCAGAAGTTGACACGTGGAGCAGTTCATTTAATGAACCGGGGATCCGCGCGCCAAAAGCGAAATCTCGCCGTTTCCCCCAGGCCAGCTGGCGGCGTAATCATGACATGGCACAGGTGCGCGTCCCAAAGTACGCGGCTCTTCGGTGGACATGCCCCGTCAGCATCATCATAAATGCACCCAGAAAATCGCGTCTGCATTTCAAGAGATGCGTCTCTCCAAAGTCCCGCGTCCCCTCAAACAGGCCAAACATCGCGTCTCGCTAAGAAGTCGCGTCTTTAAAGCAGTCTCTGCTTTTTCAAAAGGGAACCTGCGTCCAGTCTCCTGCTTCTGCAAGTCAGTTCAACAGTACCCTGACGCAAAACAACCAACCACTCCCGCGCAAAAGCGCACCCGTGACAGACTAAAAGCAATCGGGAGGTCTAGACTGTGTATCTAGACACTCAACACGATCAACTCTGACGGCTTCAAGAGTTCAACAGTACACTCACGAAGACCATTCCAGATAAGATCAACCCGAAGCATCAACAGTCCAGTCATAAACGCGAACACGGCTAAGATCCAAAGTATTCCGAAATCCGTCCCATTCAACTGCGAATATCAGAAACTTTGGAGGGGGTTCTGTAGGCTGTCTAAAAATGACTAACAGACCAGCCATTAAGGAAGCAGAGTCTCAAGCTCTAGACGCGAGGAATCAATGCTCGCGCCTCAGCATTAAGACGCGTTGGCTCTACACCCGCGTCTCAACGTTCAGACGCGTCGGCCCGAAGCCCGCGTCTCAGCATCAAGGCGCGTCGGGCCCGACGCCCGCGCCTCAGCATCCAGACGTGAAGGCCTGAACCCGCGTCTCAAACTTCAAGGCGCGTTTGGCTCGACGCCCGCGTCTCAAAACTTCAAGGCGCGTTCGGCCCAACGCCCGCGTCTCAGTTGCACTCTGCCCTGATTGCGGGCCAGTCACCGCGCATGTAGCGGGTAGTGGCCCCTCATTCGGGAGCGTTTTCAGGAGGCACCTTCACCCCCTGAGACCCCTATAAATAGTCTTGTTTTTGCTATGAGGAGGGGGCGAAGATCGGAGTTTTGAAGGGAGAGAGCTTTGAGATAAGGCATCATCAAAATCGATCCAGGCAAGAGGATCATCAAGAGGGAAGCACGACTCTTCAGCGAGCTTACTGAGTACTAGGCCGCTCTTCGCCTACCTCCTCTTTGAGAGTTTTGGTAGACGGAGCTGAGTTACTCTTTCTACCGACCGAGAGAGAAGACCCCCGACGGTCCAGGACGGTCATCTGGTCCAACGGAGAACAAGATTCACTCTCCATCGCCACACGAAGAACCCAGCTTTAAACAAAGGGAAGATTCAGACATCCTCCCTCCCTTGTAACTGGAAAAGAGGGAAGAGTAGTTCTTTTGGTTGTAATCGTTTCGCTTGAATCAAGGAAATCTTTTACAGCTAAAACCACTTTCTCCGACCACCAAATTTTCCGGCCCCTACATGTTGACTTGGCTTACACTAACGGCTAACAGTTCAAGACCTAGTTCACTGATTAGCCAGTAAGTCCGATAAAGCTTTCGCTATGGAAGGTTCAAGACCTAGTTCACCTATCCTTATGCTTTCTTTTTTCTCAAGTACCTCTCACAATAGAGTCAGTCTCTTTGTGTGTCATTTCCTTGAATCTCCATTCATTGTGGGGATTGTTGAATTGAAGAATATAAAGCGAATCTTTGAGCTGATTATGGCGAGATCCGTTGATCGAATCAACTGGATGATGGTTGGAGTGCGTTCTCCTTCCATTGAGGATGAATGTGGTATATTCACATGTTCAATTCCGACTTCGAATGAATGAGATATTCAAGTCTAAAGATTGCCTAATTCAATGCCAAAACGGGACTAAAGGTAGCTAAAATCATTTAGTCCCACAATGGCCGTGGGATGGAAGTTTGTGGTGTATAAATAGAGAAAATTGAGAACAAAGGCGTGCCCTTTGGGCACTTGGAGTTTTCGTGCGCGATTGGAGGGATCTATGCCCGCCCGCACGTGTGTGCGTGCGCGCGCGCACACACGCTGGCGGCGCCGGCCGGCCGGCGCCGGGCCGGGCTCGGGCTCGGGCTCGGTCTGGGTTCGGGTTCGGGTTCGGGTTCCCTACCCAGCCTGGTTCTTTTTGGATCCGGTCTCGCGGGTATGGGTTGCTCCGCTACCCGAACCAGACCCGATCCGCTCCGCTACCCAAACCGCCCGCTCGCCAACGTGTGTCTGCGAACGATCCGAACCGCCCGCCAATGGCTGTCGAAAACCGTCCGTGCGGTTGGACCGTTGTGCGGTTTGGACAGTTGAACGGTTGCGACGGTTTCTGTCTGAACCGTCGCAACTGTTGACTTCTGGCGGACGAGAATGCCCTCCCGGAGCGCTATAAATAGCGCTCCAGATTTCCATTCTCAGACACACCACAACAATCTCTCTCTCTATATTTGAGTTCTGAACTGGCGGTGAAGTTCTGAAGCGACTTCCAGCGTGAAGTGGAAATCCGATTTCCATTCTCGACACACCAACAACAATCTCTCTCTCTATATTTGAGTTCTGAACTGGCGGTGAAGTTCTGAAGCGACTTCCAGCGTGAAGTGGGAAATCCGTAACTCAGTTTCCGAAGTGACTTCCAAAGGAGATTCTGCAAAATTGTTCTGAAGGGGAATCAGAAAAATTCAAAAGATTCTTTATAAGAATTGTTGTCTGAATCTGGTACTTCTGAAGAAAAATTCTTCAACCTTCCTTCGTCCTCAATAGTGGGTGCTCCTCCAGAGAGTAAAGGCAAATATTCATTGAAATTTGTCTTGTACCGCTGCTTCAATGATCCTGTGAAGGTACTGGTTGACTAAGGTTCGACTGTACGTGATTTGGTAGTGCTATCCAAATACCGTGAAGGAGTGTTGTATCTTGGGAGACCAGCGTCCATTATCCCGTTAGCACCGGTGGCGGGGGACGTAATTGTCTTAGGAGATTCGCTCTAAGCGTACCTCACTCCAAATACTGTATAAGTGGATTAAGTCCTTTATACAAGGGATATACTTTACAGTATATCGAGACTGACTTAGATTCAGTCTAATTGGTGTTTAACCAGGAGGAAATTGAAAGTGTGTTCTTAATTAAGGAACGTTCTATTGAACAAAAACCCTCCCACCTGATATTTGCCGACCTGGCCAATTAGATTGTTGATATCTCAGTGATCTTGATTAGTTGTTGTCAGATTGTTTCTTGTTAAGCAGAATACCATAATACCAACAGCAGTTGGAGGACATAGAGCTCAGGGTCCGTTAGGTGAAGTCCATTGGCTCTGAGCAGGATTTCGGTGTCGGTTCCTACTTAGCTGGCATTGGAACTGCGAGCAGAAGAACGGACAGAAGAACAGAGTGTTGTGTCAACTGGTTGAGAAGTCACCGTGCGCTGATGCCGCTGGGCTCCGTCGACATCAATGGTGCTCCTATTTTAACAGTAACACGCGGATGACAGTAGTTGTGGTGCTTCTTCGGCGAGAATGACTTAAGGCTCATGGTCTCCCACAGAGACATGTTGGCTCCTCCTATGACGAGGAGGATGGCGATGATGCACATTACCTTGAGACAGAAGAAGATGAGGACGCCATGATGGTTGATTGATCTTCAAGACTTCTTCGGTTTCAGACATCGCTGCACGAGCTCAGAATCATGTAGCTTCCTGAACCCATCATGGCACCAGCTCAAGACTGCCCGCGATGGGTTCATTGAAGAGAGGGGGCGGGGGGGGGGGGGGGGGGGGGGGGGGGGGGGGGGGGGGGGGGGTGGGGGGGGGGGGTGGGGGGGGGGGGGGGGGGGGGGGGGGGGGGGAGGGGGAAGAAGGGGGTTATTTGGTAATCTTCTTTCTTAACTGTTAAAAAAACTAACGTACAGTGAGGGTATATTTGATTATTTTTATAGAATTTAGGGTAATTGAGCAATTATGATGATTTAGAAAATAAATTTAAAATATGAACATTATGAGAGGTAAATATGATAAACCCTTCTTTTTTTTCTTTCTCTTTTTAATTTATTAAATAATTGTAAAATAAGCTTTTTACGTAATCAATAGGTTTGTATTAGATTTTTTTTCCTCAAGATAATCATGCTCTTGTCAATAAAGAATTAAAGATTGAAAATTATCTGCAAATCCGGAAAAAAAGGGTTTCTTTTCTTTAATTCGTTCTCGAATTATATATTTTTATTTATGCAATTAATATGGTCACACCCTCAACTAAGTGTTCAGGTCATAGGTGGGGCCAGTGCGAGGTTGTGGGTGGGACGTAGTCGGTACTGAGGAGTGGATTGTTGTGAACATGAAAGAGCAAATCATCTATATGTGAACACTTGTGACTCCAACTCTTTATGGCTCGTGTCGGCGATCCCGTTAAAAGATTGTGAGTTTAAATCTCTTTATTCACAGCGATGAAGAGATTTTTTGCAACTTAGACACAGAAGCTAATAGCAGTTCAATTCATAACAGAGTAGTAGTTTGTGAGCATTGACTCGTTGCGCTTCATGTGTAGGTAATAATCCCTTCTTTTTTTTTTCTCTCTTGCCCGTATTTTATATCACTGAGAGTTCTTACTCTAATTAAGAAATTATCATAAAATTATAAACTTTATCCAAGGAGATGCATGCATCATCCTCATTTTTTGCCATTACATGGCCTTTTTTATCTATAAACTAATGACCTTTCGAAGCCTCATTGGATCCTCATCCTGAATCCTTGAAAGAAACAGAAAAAATGATTAGTTTTGAAAGCAAAAATAATTATTAAGACTTAAAATAAACTATTTAAGCTATAGTGTGAACAAAGGAGTTGCTTTCCACTAGTGACATCTTTATCTTCCACATATGCAGTAGTTGAGCTACAACTTTGGTTGACTTCAGAGTCAACAAGGCACAGGCACACCAGGACCCACTTTCCAATTTATTATAATATCTAGCTAGCAAGCCAGTTGTTATCTGAGATTACATATATTATGTAATATTGTTTGCATTTTGCAATCCATTTGAAATATGCACCAATCTTTAGTCAAGCAAAACCAGAGTTTTCAGCAAGGGCGTAGGGGCCGTTTATTTCGTGATAAAAGTTGTAAAAGTCTGTAATTTATAAATGATTTATAATCCAATTATAATTACGGTGTTTGTTTGGACCGTAATTCGTAAAAGACTAATGCAACTCAACTGTCACTCACTTGCAACCTAATTACTACTTACTTACAGCCCAGTTATAGTTAATTTGTGGTCATGCAAATTGTATTATTTTTTTATGTTAATATTAATTTTTTTTATATTTAGCATTTTTAATATTTATTTGCAATATTAAAATTTTTAAATCACCTAATAGTTAATTTTGTGGTCAACTTTTTCACTTACGACTTACACATTACGATAACCAAATGCCGTAAAACACAATACACTTTCTCACTTACAACTTTACATTACCAACCAAACACCGCAAAACTTACATGCATTTAACTAATTTATAACTGTAAAAGACTTTACCAATTACCACTTACGAATTACGGCCAATTATGACAACCAAACAGACCCGTACCCACATACAGCTCAGCGTGGGCGAACATCCACAGTGAATTTTATAAAATAATGAGATAATATATATAGTTTGTAACTTTTTGGTATATAATCTCTTCTTTTAAGACTATTTTTACTAACACAATGATATTTTTAAGTTCTAACTCAAGTGTTAACTTATAAATCTAAGTTATTAGAGGTCACAAGTTCAAGTATTGGAGCTGTAATATTATTTTTTATTTTTTTTCTCTTTTCTTATTATATTAACAATCATACTGAAATTCTTATTATATTTACGTCTACACTGAAAAAACATCTTACCTCCGTCGCTGATTGTCAGGATGAGAGATTAGAATGGGATATAATAGGTGATATAAGCATGAGACACAGGGTCTCAAAAGCACAGAAAACACGTGCTTGTGTATCTGTATGTGTATAATATCCTCGACTTCATACATATCAAGATTATTAGACTCGTAGAAAACCTTTCACCACCATTGTCTTCTGCCCCCTCCTCGCTCCTCTACTGCCTCTAATCACCTTCATCTGTCTTTTCTTTGGGTATTTTATCTGACCCAACCCGTTCAGACTCAGGCTCACTTGGGTCTGGTCAAGATGACTATAAACAATGAATATTTCAATACAAACTCATTGTCAAACTCAAACCAAATTCAACCCGAGTTGCCTTAAGTTACACTCTTTAAGTTTTTGAGAGTCAAAAACTGTCGACACTTCTTTTTTGCCCCTTTCATCCTAATGGTAATTAATTAACTCTAATAGAGTAATTAAAGGGGGGGAACACACCAAATTTACAACACAAAACAAAACAATTTGGAGTAGATAGGGAAAGAAGATCATGCTACTTTTGAAGTATGGTCACAAATCCAAGTCTGTAGATGGAGCTCGTGTTAAATGATTTTCTTTCTTTTCATCAGATGTTCTTTTATCGGTCTCTTGGATTCTGAATCAAATTTCATATCTTGTTTCTTGTTTCATCTTATCTACTTACTGTCCTACATGACGTACGAGAAATAAACATAATGAATAATTAATTAAGGTCGAATGATCGACTCATAGATATTCGATTTCTTCTTCTTCTTTGTTTTGATAAGATCAACACGCTTGCATCCGGTCTATATGTTTTGCTGTAAAACGTCGCAAGTCGTAAGTCGTAAAATAAAAATAGAAAAAGTGAACTGTAGTAGAGAAAATATATTGCGTTTTACGGTGTTGGTTGGTAAAGTGAAAGTGTAAATAGGAAAGTATATTGTGTTTTACGGTGTTTGGTTGGTAATATAAAGTGTAAGTGAAAAAATTGATCACAAAATTAACTGTAGCAGTGATTTAAATATATAAATATTATTAAATTAAATCTACTATTACAAATTAAATTGTATTAATAAATTTGAGATAAATATTAGTAATCTTAATATTTTATATATAACAATAATATTAATAAATATTAGTAAAATTAGTAAAATATTACTACATTTTAACTAAATAAAAAATATAAAATTTTAAGAAAATCTAAAGAACATTAATAAATTTTAAGAATACTAATAAATATAAAAATTAAAATCTTACAAAAATAATAAAATATAGTTATAATATTATAATATTAAAAATACTTGAAAATTTATAATATTAAATTTTATTATAATATTATTGTAATATTATAAAATATAAAATTAACAATGTGAAATATAATTATAATTTAATAATAATTATCATTGTAATATTATTATAATGAATTATTATTACAATATTAACAAAATAAAACATTAATATAATAATAAAATATATTATAATATTAATAAAGTATTTTTTTATATTAAAAAATAAATAATTAAATATATAGTAATTTTATATTAAAGTATATATTGTTATATTAATAAAATACTAACTCTAAATAAAATAATAAAATTGAATAAGTATTAATAAAAGAATAAATATTAAATAAAAATATTAAATTAAAATATTAAATTAAAATGTTAAAATATTAAATATTAATACAATATTAAAAATAATAAAAAACTAAAGATTAAAATATAAAAATTAAATAATTAAATAAGAAATCGAACACTATTTAAAATATTAAATATTTAATAATATTAAATTATATATTGATTATCAAGTAACTACTTTGAACTGCAAGTGTACTATAAGTGAGGTTTATATGACCATAAAATTAACTGTAGCAACTGCAAGTAAGAAAATATTAGTGTATAAGTGAGATTTACACGACCACAAATTTAACTGAAGCAACCGCAAGTGGGAAAAGAAGAGTTGCATTTTGCAACTTGTTTCAGCGAAACAAACAGCAGAAAATGGAAAAGAAGTTTTACGACTTACGACTTGCGACGAAACAAACAGGCCCTAAGGGCCTGTTTGATTAATGGTGGAAGTGGGGAAGTGAAGAAGTAAGAAAGTGGTAATAGTTCCCTTTGGAACTTGAGAATTAGTTAGTAAGTTTTTTAGTGTTTGGATGTTGTTAGGAAGTGTGAAATGTTTTATCTTTTCCAGTGTTTGGATAGTAATGTGAAAGTGGAAGTGAAAAAGTTGACCACAAAGTTGACCGCAAATATTATTAAAATAAAAATTAATTAAGAAAAATAAAAAATAGACTGTAATTAGAATGTAAGTGAGATTTACATGATCACTTAACTATTTTGTGTTATAACTTATTAAAATGAGATTTACACGACCATAAAATTAACTGTAGCACTCTGAAAGTGAGGAAATTGTTGTGTAAAAGAGAAAAGAGAAAGGAAAAGGGTTTTCTTATTTTTCTTTTCCGTGTTTAGATAGATAGGAAAGTGAGCAATTATACTTCCCAATTTCCTTACTTCCGCTCACTTCCTTACAACCAACACCCAAGGGCTGTTGGCTTTAAGGAAGTGGGCGGAAGTGAGAAGTAGGTTTTTTTTCTTTTGAAAAATATGAATTTGTGTGTATTTTTTTCAGTGTTTGGTTGCTAGTTCGAAAGTAGAAGTGAAAAAGTATATTGTATTTTCTGCTGTTTGATTAATAATGTGGAAGTGGAAATGAAAAGGACCACAAAGTTGACTGTAAAATAATATTAAAATAAAAATTAATTATGAAAAAAACTAGACTGTAATTAGAATGCAATTGAGATTTACATGACCACAAAATTAACTATTTTGAGTTACAACGTATTACAAATGAGATTTATATGACGACAAAATTAACTGTAGCACCCTGAAAGTGAGGAAATGGTTATGTAACAAGGGAAAAAAGAGTTATCTCATTTTCTTTTTTCAGTGTTTGGATGGACAGCGGAAGTGAAAAATGACACTTCCCCACTTCCTCACTTCCGCCCACTTCTTTGAATCCAAGCAAAAGGAAAAAGGTATGTGTTGCAACTGTTAAGAATACTAATTATATATGGGTTTAACTGGCATTAGAACACAAGCAAAATGCATAAAATCCTGAATTTAGGTCTATTATTTTTCTTTGCAGCTCATATTCAACTCGTTTATTTATTTCATTGTTTTAACATATCTTTTTTGAGAAGAAACGGTGAACCAAAAGGTCCTCCGCGTTCATTAATAAGGTTTTAACAAACAACTCAAAGCGGGCAGCACAAACGCCCCCCACTCGACGCCCAAGCTGCACACGTGGCTGCGATGGATAAAACATAACAAATAACAGTACAATAAATACAATAAGCAACAAATATAACTCACTCAAAACCTCACTGATGCAAAAGGCATGTCTATCTTGGAGCAAGCAAGCCCACCGAAGAACCAAAATCAGGAGGTTGAAGTGGCTGAGATCACATGAAGTCTGAGTCGCTGTCCTTTACCCCGGGAGTCTTCCGAGATACTATCAGAGACCACTCCCACCGCCGGCTGCCCCACCGCTCGCTCTACCAACTCCCTGTAAGTACCTGATAGTAAATTCACCTAGTAAGAGAAAAACGTCAAGCAAACATGAAATGTATGGTCAGATGATCTGATATGATTATTGAAAATTTTGTTATTACGCTCCTTCCATACCACTCACAGAACAGCCGCTGCTGTTAAGTCCCAAATAACCCTCTCTAGCTTGCTAAAGGAAGTAATTCTCCAAGACGACCAGAGCATAAAAGCTTTATCTGATAAATGCGGAATGTGAATACTTGAACATTGTGCCAACAGCCCCCAGACCTGAACAGTATAACGACAAGTTGTGAACAAGTGATCAATAGATTCACCATTTTATGCACAAAGAGCACACACATTAGGCCCTTGCCAATTCTTTTCATGAGATTATCCCATGTAAGAGAGCCCCCTGATGACCTGCCAAAGAAAAGACTTGATCTTAAGAGGTACTTTAATGTGCCAAACAAGGTGAACAAACAGATATCGCAAACCCCCATCATGCAGCATGAAATACGCGTTCTTTACTAAGAAGTACCTCCTAGCATCCCACTCTTACACTATTCGGTCCCTAGAACCTTCCATTTGGGTCAGATTTTCCGGTAGGGGTTGGATAAACTCCTCCAAATGCCCACAATGATGTAGAAGAGTTGAGTTCAACAACCGAAGCTTCCAACCATTTCCTGTCCAATGAGAACGTACTGGTCCCGCGGGGTCTTTGGCTAGAGAGAAAATGTCCGGGAAAAGCACCCTCAAGGGAACTGGAGAAAACCACCTGTCTAACCAGAACCTCGTGCCTCTCCCATCTTTGACCTCTTTTCCAATCCCTCGAAAAAAAGATGTCTTTAACTGAGTCTGTTAATATACCGCTCCGACCACCATCCGGAGGAAGGACGATAACTCTGAGAAATCAATTTGGCCCAAATCCTCTTCTGGTCATCAAATAATTTCCACCACCATTTAAGAAGTAAAGCTTTATTGAAATCCCAGAGGTTGATAATCTCTAACCCTCCGATCTCTTTTCGCTTACACACTCATTTTCAATTAACGAGATAGAAGGCCTTACCATTTTTTGGAGTACAGCCCCACAGAAACTTTCTCATCAAAGAATCAATTTCCATTTCCACCCAACGAGGAAGTGCGAAAAAGACAGAGAGTAAGTGGACAAGGCCGTCAGAGCTGCGTTGATCATGATAATCCTCCCTTCTAGGGACAACATTCTTCCTTTCCACCCGGCCAACCTCTTCTAATTCTTGTTAACCAGCGGCCTCCAGAGTTTGTTTGTTAAGACTACATATAAAAAGTGGCGATCCCAAGTAGGTAATAGGTAGCCTTTGGACAGGTCATTTAAACACAAGCGAGATGAGGAAGCTGTAATATCATCCAAGAAAATCAGAGAACTTTTCTGAAAGTTGATCTTAAGGCTCGACCATAATTTATAGCGCTTCAACAGCACTTTGAGGACCAGGGTTTGAGGAAGGCTAACATACCGAATAATAACGTGCCATCCGCATATTGAAAATAGGCAACCCCATTCGCTTTATCTTTGCACCCCAGCCCCTTCAACATTCCTTGTTTTCTACACTTGGCTATCACGTGGTTAAGACCATCAGCAATGAGTACGAAGATTAGGGGGGAAAGGGGATCCCCTTGCCTCAGCCTCCTTTTATAAACAATCTCCTTCCTCTTGATACCATTCACCATAATTGTCACATTTGTCGAAGTCAACCACAAGTAATCCAGGTAATCTATGAACATGAGAAACCCCAATAATTCAAGGCTTTCATGATTCAATCACATTCCATCGTGTCATAAGCTTTTTCAAATCCAGTTTCAACATATAACCCGGAACCTTATTGCGCTTGGTGAATTGGATCACTTCCTGTGCTGCTGCTATAGATTCCAATATACTCTTGCCTTTCAAAAAAATCAGACAAATTGTCATCTATACAGTCCCCCAAAACTTCACTAAGTCTGTTGGTGAGAACTTTATAGATGATCTTCACTGATGCATTCAGGACGCTAATAGGCCTGAAGTCCCCCACTTCCTTGGCTTCGTTTCTTTTAGGGATCAAGACCACACTCGCATAATTAAGTCTATCCAATTGCAAAGTCCCAGCATACAAGCACTCCATAAGTTTGAAAACATCTGCCTTGATGATGTCCCAAAATATCATGTAGAAAAAGACTGAAAAATCATCTGATCCTGGTGCTTTCTCTGCCCCCAATTCCCACACGTCCGCTTTAATTTCTTCCTCTGAGAAAGACTTGCTGAGTTTAGCCATCTTGCCAGCACACCTTTCTGCCCAAAAAAGACAGCCCGGGATATACCCAGGCACCCTAAAGCTGGCCTCAGAGCCGAACAGAATCTTGTAGTGCTCCTTAAAGGTTGTAACAATAAGATCTTCCCGCTCGATGATTTCCCCTCGAGATACCACCTTGTAATCATATTTTTTTCTCTTCCTCATGTTAGCTATCTTGTGGAAGAAAGACGTGTTTAGGTCCCCCTGTTTGATCCACTCAAGTCTCGCCCGTTGGCTCCACATGATCTCTTCTCTTTTGTAGGCTTCCTGTATAGCTAACTGAACAGACTGCAAGTTAGCCAATTCGACCTGATCTAGCTCCCTAGCTTCTTGTATTCTTTCCAAGGTATCTATCTAGGCTAAAAGTTCCTTCTTATTACCGAAACAACGCTTCTCCTACTTCCGCAGCACCTTTCTAAGCCTCCTCAATTTGGTGGTTAGAACATCTGTAGCATCCAAACACGGTACCGAACTCTCCCAGCTTTCTTTGACGACCACGCCACAGCTTGGGTCATCAAGCCACATCTTTACAAAACGAAAAACTTTGCTTTTAGGGACTGAGTTCTCGCTTGTGTCCAGGCACAACGGAACATGATTGGATGTAGGTCTCGGCAACGAACGCAAAGAAGCCAAAGGGAAAATAGAAACCCAATCCGCTGAGACTAGAACCCTATCTAGTCTAGCGAGAATTGGTCTATCTTGAAGATTAGACCAAGTGAATGAACGGTCATTGATAGGTAAGTCCATCAGCTCGACCTGATCAATGACTTGATCCATATATAAAATAAGTTGGTTGGTCTCGGGTTTAGCACGGATTCCCTCCTTGCAAGGTCTAGAAAAAGTTACATGTCTTTTAGAGATAGCTTAAGCTCTTCCGTGATACTTAGAAATTTACTTGACATTGGAGTTGATTTACATCTTTTGAAGTCTTTCCCCCCTATTTGTTGTGCGCCTATGACAACAACCAATAGAGAATCCCAAGATCTCCAGCACAAAGAACAACCCAACAATCACACGAAGAACGCACAAATCACAAAGACAAGATTTAACGAGGTTCGGCCTTAATGCCTACGTCCTCGGGGCAATCAATGGAGAGATTTATATTTAGAAAGATGATTACAATATCTCTTCTTCTCTTTGAATGCAAGAGAACTCCCAGCTAATACAATTTCGCAGGCTTCTCCAAGATTCTAAACCCTAGAAATAACATTAGGCTTAAATACCCAAGTCAGCGAATCAGCAGATTTCACCCAAAACCCGACTGTCGGTCGACCCGGCCGGTCGACCGACCTCCATCTCGGTCGACCCGCCCGGTCGACCGAATTTAACCGAGAGTTCAGGTCTTACAGTCAGGGAACTGCGGTCGACCGGCGGGTCGACCGCCTAAGGCCCTGTGCATGCTGTGCATGTCGGTCGACCGGACCGGGACCGACCCTGCCTGATTCTACTGCTGCTGCTATTTTCTGCTGCTGTCCACTTTGCCTTCCGTCGTCGACTTCCTTGGCGATCTCCTCGACGTGACCCATGGCAATCCAGCAATCCAATCAGCTTCCTAGGTAATAATCTCTCTCTTTCCAACAATTCTCCACCTCGGCGAAGATTTCCAAATCTGAGCCGAACTCCAACGAACCCCAGTCCATCACCTGGCGAAATCGACACACGATCTCGGCGAAATCGACACATGATCTCGGCTTGCGCGCACCAGTCGAAATCGACACACGATCTCGGCGAAATCGACACACGATCTCGGCTTAGAATCTTTGGCTCATCTATTCCTGGAAAACATCGCACATGCCTTCCCTGCACTTCACCTTAGGAGAATTTTCATACCTGCCGATCACTAACCGTGGCTCCCTCTCTGCAACTTCACGACCTCACGAAGACTTCCTTATGAGCCAACACTGACTCTCCACTGACCAGCTCTATCTAGTCTACCTGTCTTCCACTGACGGTCCAACCAAGTCTGCGTAGAGCCCACCAAACATCATCGGCTTCAACTGGATGCACACCCCTCCTTATGCAAGCTCAACATCTTCTAACCGGAAGATAAACCTGTTCATCGAGATCACACCATCTCACCACTACGTGAGATCAAACTGGCCACACCACTTCACCTCTACATGAAGTCTCTTCACCTCTACGTGAAGTCTCTCCATCTCTACTTGAAGCTTCAATAGGCCACAACTCTTCACCTCTACGTGAAGATCCAAAATAACATCTCGAGAACCCAAATAGCTTCATAAGAGTTGCATCACCAAATGGCTGCGCCTTTACGGCTGCCTACGTACCTTTGCCTAAAAGGATCAAGCCAACCGTAGTTCATTTAAATGAGCTTCAACAAGCTCAAACAATGGTACCTATCTTTGCAACAGCGAACCTGTCTGACCGAGTCATATGAACCTCTTCCCGACCATCATGGAGGACAACGGCCTTCAACTTCAGCTTGTCAAGATCACAAGCTTGAGATTCATGCTTCTTTAACCACAAACGTGGTTTCACCTTAGTTCCAATGGCTGCAAATAACTCGACATCCTCAACAATGTCGTCAATCTGTTCAGCATCACCCTTGGTATCTTGAACTCCTCCCGGTGTCACCTCCGATGAAGTCTCCTCTGATGCCGAACCAACTGGAGATGATGGAGTAGCATCAACCTCCACCCGCTGCAATCCTTCCTTGGTCTCCGTCCTCTCCACCTGCTGAGAGACAATGGACTTCAAACTGAAGCCTCTCCAAATGTGACATGCCTGCTCATCACGATCTTCTTGTCTTCGGGGTCCCACAACCTGTAGCTGTTCCTTTTAACACCCAAGTAGACAAACCTCTTTGCCCGCGGATTCACCTTGTCACTTTGGCACTGAAGTAGGCCGGACTTCCAAACTCCCGCAGCACACCATGACCTTGAGCAGCTTTCCCAGACCAAATATCCAATGGAGCTTTACCTCCTATCGCAGTCGACCTGTTCATGAGATGGCTAGCATACTCAGTCGCCTCAGCCCAAAACGACCTGTCTAATCCTGCATTAGACAATAGCCTCCGAACCTTCTCCAGTAAGGAAGGACTACATCTTTAGCCACCCATCTGTACCTGTTGTAAAGTGAGTAGCAATACCTGTGTTCTGGCTAAACCGTAGGAACTGGTCCATGTCCTTTTCAACATTACCAATATGAAGTTTCTTTATCTTCCTACCTATCTGCCTCTCCATTCTTCCTCTCCACTTCATCAACACATCTAGGGCTTCTCCCCTTTGTCTCATTGATATATCCAAACCTGCCTAGATGAACCATCAATAAACGAGACAAAGTACCTGTGACCTCCAAGCGATGCCATCTTAGCTGGTCCCCATACGCTCATGTGAACATAATCAAGAAGACCTTCATTGCGGTGAGTACTGGTGCTGAATCTCACCTTCTTCTTGTCCAGAACGCTGTGTCCACCTTCCAAATTGCAGGTAGCAGCACCTTCCATGGATTCCTTCTTTGCAGGAGCTTGCAAAGACCTTCCATCTTCGTGTCCGACCTTTCCCTGCCAGTCCTCCGGGCCACCTTTATCTGAAGAACTCGAAGTCTCCACCTGATCTGTCATCATACTACCCTTCAAGTAGTAAAGATTTCCTCGGCGGATGCCCTTCATCACCATCATTGAGCCTCTGATCATCTTGAGAATACCATCTCGAACAGATATCACCATGCCCGATGCTTCCAAAGTGCCAACTGAAATAAGATTCCTCTTGAGTTGAGGTACATACCTCACCTCCTTCAGCTCTCGAACTATCCATCATCTGTTTTGATGCGGACTGTACCCATCCCTTCTATATTACACGGATGGTCATTCCCCATGACCGTGTAACATCCATCCAGCTTCTCAAAGCTAGAAAACCAGGCCCTATTCGGGCATACATGATAGGTGGCTCCGCTATCCAAGATCCACTCAGCCCTATCTGAGTTACAAGCAGTAGGGGTAGTAACTGAAAGAGAGAACACCAATGAGTCATCATCCGATCCATCCGCCTTTGCGAGATTCGCCTCGATCTTTGACTCAACCTTCTTATCTTTGGCCTTAGGGCATTCTGCTTTCCAGTGTCCTAGTTTCTTGCACAAGGCACACTGATTCCTCTTCAGATTTCTGAAACCCGGCCTGGATTTCGATCTTCCTCTAATCTCCTTTCCCTTTCTTGATGAACCTCTGCCTCTTACTTCCAATGCCTCCGCCGATGACCCTGACTGAGAAGGATGTCTCTCCTTCTTCCTTGTCTCATAACTCATCAGTGCAGACGACACCTCATCATAATCCAAGCTCTGCCTTCCATTAATGAAGGTCAGTGTGAATGTGTCGTACTCCTCTGCAGGAAGTGAATTCAGAAAGATGACCGCCTTATCTTCCTCATCTACCGTGACATCCACATTTAGCAGATCTGTAAGAAGCTTCGTATATCGGTTGATGTGCTCATTTACTGTGCTCCCCTTCTTCATCCGAAACTGATACAGCTTACTCTTAAGCTGCAACCTGGACTCTACACACTTTGTCAGGTACTTCTTTTTAAGGGTTTCTCACAGTTTCTTTGCTGACGTCTCATGTTGCACAAGGTATTTTATGTCTTGTGACAAGCATGAACGTATCAAGCCACATGCCGACCTATTCATCTTCGCCCAGTCTTCATCAGTGGTAGTGTTCTTCTTCTTCGCCAATAGGAGAGTGTCTTCGAGCTTTGATGCATTCAGCGCATCCATAACCTCGCATCTCCACATATCAAAATTGTTAGTCCCATTAAACTTAACAACTTCAATCCTTGGGTGATTGTTCATTGTCTTAACAGATGCAGTTTCTTCTGCCATTGAGATTTCCCTGATCCTCTATCTACGCGGAAGATCAACTAACTTGAAATAAATCTATACACAGATAAAAATATGATTTTACCTGTCCCTCGAAACCCTAGATCGAGTTTCTCACCAGATCTATTCCACCACGGATTCAACGAGCCCTCCTTGAGTCCTTCTGAGATCGACACACGATCTCCACGAACACCCAATACCTCAGATCTAAGATCGACACACGATCTCCACCGATCCGATCTCGAGCCCTTCGAATCCTCAGAAATCCCAAGTGCAACCCGGAAGCTCTGATACCACTTGTTGTGCGCCTATGACAACAACCAATAGAGAATCCCAAGATCTCCAGCACAAAGAACAACCCAACAATCACACGAAGAACGCACAAATCACAAAGACAAGATTTAACGAGGTTCGGCCTCAATGCCTACGTCCTCGGGGCAATCAATGGAGAGATTTATATTTAGGAAGATGATTACAATAGCTCTTCTTCTCTTTGAATGCAAGAGAACTCCCAGCTAATACAATTTCGCAGGCTTCTCCAAGATTCTAAACCCTAGAAATAACATTAGGCTTAAATATCCAAGTCAGCGAATCAGCAGATTTCACCCAAAACCCGACTGTCGGTCGACCCGGCCGGTCGACCGACCTCCATCTCGGTCGACCCGCCCGGTCGACCGAATTTAACCGAGAGTTCGGGTCTTACAGTCAGGGAACTGCGGTCGACCGGCCGGGTCGACCGCCTAAGGCCCTGTGCATGCTGTGCATGTCGGTCGACCGGACCGGTCGATCGACCCTGCCTGATTCTGCTGCTGCTGCTATTTTCTACTGCTGTCCACTTTGCCTTCCGTCGTCGACTTTCTTGGCGATCTCCTCGACGCGACCCATGGCGATCTCCTCGACGCGACCCATGGCAATCCAGCAATCTAGTCAGCTTCCTAGGTAATAATCTCTCTCTTTCCAACAATATTTGTGTCAAGTAGGAACAAAATGAGTGAGTACAAATTACAATTTGTTTAGTTTTTTTGATCTAGAATGATTATTTGTCATAAAAAACTAGTGTGCTAGAGTTCTGAAATGTTTAATTACATCCATGATAAAATATTGAAATTTATATACCTCAAACAATATATCTGCACAATTTGACTACTTTAGATAATCGATTTTATAGCTACTTGATGCATAGATAAACTTGTTTTGATTATTCTATTAATAATTTATTGGCATCCAAATAATATAGATCAGCTCTAACGAAGTAGCGTGAATGCATCCATTTTCTCAATTAATTCAAGTGTTGCTAACATTTATGCCTGAAAAACTCTATTAAATTGCATCTCATAATAATTTTTCCAAGAAAAGATATTCAGGTGTGCATTCATCTAAATTCATGCAATGATTTTTATTTCCAAACAGACATTTTCGGATGTGCATTCATCTAATTGAATGCTTTCTGTATGACAGTGCCTATAAGTTCAACTACAGTGGCACCCGCCCAGGCCCGGCTGATGGCAGGGGCAGGATCATCAATGAGGATCAGTCAATACAAGATTCATAAGATATAATCTGCAAGCAGTACTGATATGTATGCCGTAGCTGATAGTGTTCAAGTGTTGCAGCCCTCAGGGCGAAATATTTACAGGACAGAAGATTTTAAACATAACTACGGTGCAGGATCCAAGTAGTTGAAGTACTGCAGTCCCTACGAAATGTCCATGGGCTGAATATTTACAGACGGAAACATTTATGTAAGACTGTTCCAGGTGCGCGTGTTCTCAAGTTTTGTTGGCGTGTGCATTCAAATATTTACAAAACAAAATATTGGAGAAGTTTTTCAACATTTGAAGTCTAAGAAGAAGCTGGATGAGGTGCTGATATCTGTACTGCCCGAGGGAGAGTCTGTTGATGCTCTGTTGCGTCAGGCAGAGGCTGATCGATGCGACTAACAGTGTAGTCACCACTGCCTCCCTTGCCAATATTGGATGCTGTTGAAGCCATATCGCGCATGGAAGTTGTATGTCCTGTTTGTTGTTTTGTTAAAAATCCTCTGGAATTTAGAGACTCCAATGGCAATTGTGGGAAGTAAATTAAAGAGAGAAAGCAATACTGACAAAGTGCTGAAAAGAGAATGAATGTAGCATGGAAAAAGAGAGATAAAATGTATTTTTAAGAACGATCTCTGAATTAGAAGCAATATTGTTGGCGAGAGGATCATTACCTTGACTTTCAGTTCTTCAATGAATGTAGCAGGGTATTGAAGAATCTCCTGTGCATCTCTGTCAAAGAGGGTGAGGAAGATTTTTGATGCTTCATCTCTCGCTTCCACTCTGATTTTGTACATGCATTTTGTATTTTTTTTTGTTGAATCAGACTCTCATTTTTTTTTCTAGCTGTTGCATATTAGTGAAAGGATACTAATATATGTACATACACATGTATGTATCATTTTTCCCCCCTAGTAAGATCTGTATAAGAGTTGAAGAAGTTTTAATCATAAACTGAAGTTTAATCCTAAACTGAACTTAGAAAGTAAAGAAGTTAGAGAATGCAAGGGGTAGAATGGTTTGGTTGTCTGATGACCTGTATGTAGTCTTGCCAGTTCGGTTGCTGCATCTGCTATTTTGACAGGGCTGATTTTCTCCTCCACTCTTGCCTTGGAACAAACGGTGCAGGAGCGGTATGTGGTTTGCATTGCACTAAAGATGTGAGCAATTGTCCCCTGCTTATGTATGTATATTGCTGTATTGTAAAATGTCATTATGTTAGTAATGAAATGAGATGCAATATATTTCTCAATGATATGCAAGTCTATTTTTTTGCATGCTGTTACATGCATATTTTTTGGTTGATATGCATTGAAGAGACAGATACAACAACACAACAACAACAACTAAGCCATTTGTCCCAAGTATTTGGGGTAGCTACATGAACCAAAAGAGAATTACGCCGGATCGGGCACATGGATCAGCTTTCTCCACTCATTCCTATCGAGCAATATGTCTTCACTAAGACCTTTAGCCTCTATATCTTGTCTTATTACCTCAATCCATGTTTTCTTCGGTCTCCCCTGCGCTCTTGTAACTTGCCCTAAATTGATATGCTCTACTCGCCCGACTGGCGCATCTGTAGGTCTACGTCGCACATGACCAAACTATCGTAGGCGGTTTAATTGTTTGTGCACATAGTGCCGGTATGTAATTTCTTGATTTTGTTAATGATGTTTGAAAGAAGTGAGAACTACCATGTTTATGTAACTTAAGTTACTGCTAGTTTTGGTATTACATTGTAACTGTTAGATTATGAACAATCTGTAAAGAGAAGAAAGAAAAAGAAATCCGAAGCAAACTCAAGTTCAAATGTCATCCCTACAGGATTCAAATAATGCATGGTTCTTATTCAATTCTTAGACATCTATATTCCTGCTCAGTACGTTTTCCATTCATCAGGCTGTGTGCATGCATTCAAGTAAAGTAAAACTTTCAACTGTTTTGGGACGGTCTCTTGCATCAAATATCTTTTATTTGATTGTATCATAAGAAGGTTTATAGTCTAGTCCTATGTTTTCAGCTATTTATTAACCAGTCGGATATAGATTTTTCAAAGCCAAGATGAGATATGGATCATGCATGATACATTGAAAATCTGTCACACACTTCAGATACAGTGGAGAGGGGAGAATTGGATGAATCTGCAGCAAAACTAGTGGGCAAATTAATGTAGCAATTGCAGTTTAAGCCAATAAGGCAGAAGAAAGAACAATGCCTGATACTTTTCACCGAAAATGCAGTACTACCCAAGTTTCTTTTTTCACGTTTCTCTTAGGGGCTGAATTCTTTTTCTTTTTCATTTTCTTTAAATTGTTTGGCAGTGGCGGGTCTTGTGCCTGGTGCAGGAATTCAGCAACTGTCACTGGTATTTCTTTTTTCACCTTGTTTGCGACAACTTCTTGCTGTTCTCTGCAGTAGAGGTCGCTGAAGCGAGGCTGGTGTATAGTGCCATAGTTCATCTGCATTGTTGCCTGTCTGACATTGGTTTTACTCAAATGAAAAAATGAAAAAAAAAAAAAAAATCAAGATGCATGTATAAAGAAAAGAAGTGTAAGTGAATGGTAAGAGAAGAAACTTGTGACTTGTTTACTTTTTCAAAAGGTTGCGTGCTTTTGGGTGATCTTCAAGTTCAAGAATAAATCTTGTAAATGGGCAGTTTGGAAACTGTACTTCGCCGCAAGGGCAAAGGAATTATGTTAGCATTCAGTAAGATAGTCCTGTATTTTCTCTCTCTGAAAGTTCAGAGGAATTTCTTTGTGGGTTTGTTGTTGATAATAAGGTGCGAGAAAACCTTGGAATACATCTGGCCGGAGGCAACAGCCTGAACTCGTGTGTTATTTTGCCTTTCCATTTTTGAGCGCAAGCTGCTGGAATGATGATCTCTTTTTGATTTCCATGTGGAGCAGCAAGAGTTAATGTACAAACAAGGAACGATTGAATTCTAATGCGTAATGCGCAAAGTAGAAAGTGCCCCTAAGCGAGACGATACATCAAGTGTTCAGTCTACTAAGATTCACTACTAATCTTTCAGTTTGGGTACTGTGTTCTGTGATGTAAAAAAAAAAAAATTTGGTACCTTCTCATCCAAAGCGATAAAAGCCATATATGTCCAGCTTTCTTGGCCATAGAGTTGACCAAAGTATGCTCGGATGAAATGTATATGAACATTGTAGACAGGTGTAGGATCAGTCATCATCTCAAATGTACTTAGAAGTATCATTTGATTTTCCTCATTTTGCTTAAGTACTCTTGATCGGCATTTTCTGTTCAGCTGATGTTGAGTCTCTTTGTTTTATGTTTTTCTTTCTTGTCTGTTTCTTTTTCTCCTCACGTAAGAGTTCAGCAACAGCATTCTTTCCTTTCTTTCTCAGAGAGCTCTCCTCTCTCAGATTTTTAAGCAGAACCAGAGGAAAAAGTTTGTAAGAAATTTTTATTCTGTAAAAAGGAACTGGCAATGAAATAGTTACGTGTAGAAGATAGTACCTTCACGTAGTTGGTGTATATGGATCCAGTGCTCTTTTTTGCCAGGCTTGCAATTTCTGTGATTGTTAATACTTTTATCGCCTTTTATGTCCGCTAAAGGCTTTACCTTCTGATTTGTTCCATCACAGTTTCAATGCTTAGGGTTTCAGTATCTTTGAATTGGACAGACTTCCCTTTCTCTGCACTTGTGTACTTGGCAGACTTTGGTCTCCTGCATGAAGGACAACGAATTGTCGTTCTTTACGTTACAGAAAATCATTTAGTTTCTTTTAGAAAAATTTGCTGCAGAGGATACTCTGAAACAATAAAGTAGATAACTTCTCATCGTTAAAATATAAATCAGTTCATAACTATTAGCATCGAGAAGACTTTAAGTAAAGGTTGTTGCATTAGAAATAATCTACATATACGCGCTTGAAGACATACGATTGCTACCTGCGATTGAGACATGACAGCTTCTAAGACATCTTTGTATACAGAGTAATTTGTTGGATTTGGGTCGAACAAATAATCCCACATCGGCTAGACATGGGGATGATCTTGGGTTTATAAGGATTTGGGCAACTCCACCTAACAGACTAGTCTTTTGGGATGGTGCCCCGAGTTCTTCAATTGGTATTAGATCTCGATGGAGCATTTTGATCTTCCGGTGTGAAGACTTGCAGGTTGTGTGTGGAATATCAGTTTTTTCTCCAGCAAGAACTTGAGAGAGTGATGTGAGGTTGCCCTGGCACAGCAACATACAACTGACCGTGGCAGAAAACAGGGGTTTCAAGGATAAGGCCTGTGTGTTGCAAGGTCTGGCCTTGGCTTTTGTTAATAGTCACAGCAAAAACAAGCCTTAGGGGGAACTGGGTTCGTTTCGTAGCAAATGGAAATTCACCTTTATCGGTGAACTTCTTGGAATAGAAACATCACCACCAATATGAGAACCGGTCATAATTCTTACCTCAATAATTCTGAGAGAGAGCTTCATAACAATCAGTCACATCCCATTGCATAACCTCGTAGCTTGATTTATATTTCTGTAGGGGCCAATTCCTCCTGCCTTTCGAGATCACGACACGTGTCCATCCAATCACTGGGCAGATGCGTGACACGTAGTCCTCTACAGAACCTTTGAAGGAGAGTCCGAGTACCATTCAAGCCCTGAATAGTTCAAACAGCCGGAAGATTAGAGATATGATCGGCTGCAAGTACCCCTATCTTCAAGCAAAATCTACATTTGAACCTAATGGTTATAACTTTGGAGTGGATTGATCTATCTACAATTGGACGAAGACCCTAGATAAGACGCATATGTGTCCTGCCAATTCAAATTAGGATGTTCAGCTCCAACCTTTTCCAAGATAAGCAGTTGAGATATGACCTATATTCAAATACAACTAGACTCTGTAATCTTATCTAAAAACCCCATATGTATAATAGTAGATCCTTACAATGAGAAAGGGGACGATGAACAAAACCCAGAAACCCTAGCGCATGAGATAGAGTAATCACCATTGCAATTTCCTTGAATCATAGTGAAATCCTTTCTTTCTCACTCAGTGGTTCTTCCCTTTAGGGTTTTCACGTAAATCTCTGTGTTTGTGCTGGTTTGATCTCAAATTCACTGATCAATATTCTCAATTTTGGTGCAAGGACAAATTCTCTATGAATTACCTGCTACATTTGGTGCTTTCATTGAGATCTTTGAGTCCACACTCAGAGTCCTCCCAATCCCATACCCTTCGACATCCTTAAAAAAAAGTTTCCAATAACCATGGCGCCAGGAGCATTGCCCGCTATGATGTCAACGCCTCTGATGAGCTCGTTCTATCAACACTCTCCCGAGAATAGCTTATCCAGCAAGTAGCCGACCTACAATAACTTGGGTGAACTGCGGGCCCTGGCACACCGCGACCGAGAACTGGTCGCTACTCACCGCGACACTGTCGAGCGAGAGCGAGAAGGTAATGAAGATCAATGGCCAGCTACTTACGCAGATAAAGGCCCTTCGAAAATCTCAACAACAAGTCACTGAGTTGAGCGCAAGAGAAGCCCAAGTAAACACGTCCTACGAAGTCCACCAAGTTAAACTAGATGCGCTCTTGAATAACCTCACCACATGAAAGATCCAGAGAGCCATAGAGCCGGTCCCACATGGAAGCGGACGAGGGGGCGTCACACCCCAACACACAAGAGGAAGGAAAACACTTCCCCGATAGCAATAAAGACAAAGGACGACTCAGTCTCCACTCTCCTGAAGTTACCGATTGATCAGATCCTTCACGTCATCGAGCATCACCCTAGGTGATACTCCCTAAGCCAAGAAAGCACGACCAAGATCTCCTAGAAGTAGGAGGACACCAGTCTTTCCATGATAGTTGGGGGCACGCCACCCTGTATTGCTGGGCCCTGAAAAGGCACATTGAGGACCTAGCTCAACATGGATATCTTGATAAGTTCATCCTTAACCAAGAGGAATATTCGGAGGTGGGAGGTGCCCAGCCGATTCTATCGACTAAAGCACTTACTCATCAGCACAACCCAGGAGGGAAGATCCTCAAGAAGCAATGAAACTCTTTTTGCTCGAAACAATACTATGTGTAAAACCATGTAATATCCAATGAAAAGATTAGGCAAGTTCTCTTATTTTTGATGTTCTGCACCTTCTTCGAGTACAATAAGTACTACTCCTCGGGGAGTCTCTAAAATGATGAAAGCTGACCCATAATGACCGCACGGAGCACAGCCCATGCCTATCGGGTCCTCCCCCGATGGCTACTTGAACCAGTTGTTAAAATTTTATTGTTGGTATCAAGAGATTTTATTGATTATCTTTCAATTGGTATCAAGAGTTTTTATTGATTGGTATCAAGAGCTTTTATTGCTTTTATTGATAAAACTTTCATTGAAATTTTTATTGGTATCAAGAGCAATTATTTAACGAACATGTTTATTTTAAGTTTATATTTTCAATTGGTATTTAAGAACATGTTTATTTTAACAAAAGGAAAAGTAATTTATTTTAAAAAATTTGGTATCAAGAGCATGTTTATTTTATTATGCATGTTTATGCATATTCATGTTTAATATTTATTACATATCTTATAGTTTATTGCTATGCATGAGTTAAGGGGGAGCTTCTTTTGAAGCTTAACTTTAATCCATGCATATATAACTCCATGAGTTTTTGTCATCATCAAAAAGGGGGAGATTGTTGGCCCAGAGGCCTTTCACTCTATTTTTGATATGATTAACTCATGTAGTTATAGTTTACTAATAATCTTGTGATATTTAGTTTCAAATATTTAACAAAGATATTAGTAGGTGATTAGCTTCAATAAAGGTGTTTTGGAGCTTTCACATGGTGATTCAAGAGCCCGAGCGTCAAAGTTCATATCAACACTCGTTGGAGTCAAGCTCGGTGGATCACGTTTGGATTGAGTCGGCTTGGAGACGGTAATCTACAAGAAGACCTCGATTTGTTTTAGAATAGTTAGTTTTAGATCCATTATTAAAGATTAGATAGTGTGGTATGCCCAAGTTCACAACACACTTGTTTCAAGTCTCAAGCTTATTGGTTTTGGTTTTCGGTTTAATCAATCTTGGTTTTCATGAATAGAACTGAATCAAAACTAGTTTACATAGTTTAAATGTATATTAGATTTGATCTATATACATGTATGCTTCATATTCTTAGAAAAGCTTATTTTGATACCTATTCATGTATTTGGGTTTTGTATTTAAACAAAACTTTATTTTTGATTTAATGTCAAAAACATTGATATATATCTCTTTCATGTATATTGGATTCTATCCATATACTATATGCTTCAAAGATGTTTAAATATCATGTTTTTGTATTTACATGTGTTTTGGAAAAATCGGATTTCTATTTCAAAAATCTAAGTTTTGGAAAATATGGATTTTGGTTTTCGGCAAAATTTGTAAGTCACAAAAATGGTTCAAATGTTTGTAACATGATTTGATTTGATTTTTACTCAAACAAGTTTATATTTCAAAGATATAACAAGAACCTATTTTTGTAGAATTTTAAAGATTTTATGAGATTTATTTGATAATAAAAAGACTAGTTTTTCAGTCCAATAGTTGCCAGGCTGGCTGACTGCCGGTCGACCGGGCTGGTCGACCGTAGCAGTGAGCGGTCGACCGGGCCGGTCGACTGACGTGCACAGAACGTGCACGCAGCCAAGCTGGGAGGCCGGTCGACTGGGTCGGTCGACCGCCAGAGAGCTCTGCTCTCTGGAAAGCCTCCAGTCGACCGGGTCGGTCGACCGGGTAGAGAGCTCTGCTCTCTGTAAACCCTCGGTCGACTGGCCGATCGACTAGCTAGAGAGCCATTGCTTTCTGGTTCTGGCACGGTCGACCGGACGGTCGACCGGAGGGCTCAACGGTCGATTTTTTTGACCGTTGGCCGGTCGACCGGAAGGCCAATCTGGCCTTTTCTGCTGCCAACGGGCAGATTTCAAATGGGGTATAAATATCCCCCCATTTGAGTTGTTTCTTAACAAGTTTTCAAGAGCAAAATTTTAGATCTTTTCAAGTGTTTTAAGAGCAAGTTTTTCAAAAGAGTTTTTGGGTTCAAAAGATCAATCTTCATTTGTTTTTAAAGTGTTTGATAATTCAAAGAAAATAGTCTTTTGGAATTGGTTTTTAGTCTAAAAATTCTATTTGGAGATTATTCCAAGTGATTTTCTTTGTTCAAAATAGTTTGTTTTCTCACACTTGAGCTTATCTTGCTATCCTATCTATTAGGATCTTTGTTTTGTGGGAAAAGAATTGGTTTGTGGTTGAGATATACCACTAAGTTGTAAACCCTCCTTATTTGTGATATCCCTCTTGTGTAGAGGTTGATTATTGGAGTGGTGACTTTGTGCACTATCCCTCTAGTGAGAGGAGATTGTTGTTTGGCTTTGTGCCTATCCCTCATTTGTGAGGTGGATATTGTGGTGGCTTTGTGCCTAGCCTCTAAGTGTAGAGGTTGTGTTGTATTTGAGAGAGGAGTTGTGTACTCCCGGTTATTGTATTGCCCCAAATCCTCAGTGGAGGTTACCTGTGTAGGAAGTCCTGTGTGGACGAGTTAGTGGTAATCCTTCTGTGTGAAGGCGGGGACGTAGAGCTGTGTGCTCGAACCTCGAAACATATCTTGATGTTTGCGATTGATCCACTTTCTCTAACTCTCTCTCTTATATTGTGCTTTGCATTAATTCATATTGTCATATCATTCTTATATGCTTGATTGTGTTTTTTTGTGTGCCTCACTTGTGTTTACCACCAGAGCTTCATATAGCACCTCAACTCTTATTCAGAGGAATCAAGAGGAGTTAGTTCAGAGCCCTTCACCGGGAATTCGGCTACACTCATTGGTTACACTAAGTGTGTAGCAATTAAGTTTTAATTTCCGCATTATTGTTCATAGATTAGCCGTACACCTATTCACCTCCCTCTAGGTGTACTTTCACTCTCTTCAACCCGAAGATGTTCTTATACAATGCTCCTCTTTGAGTGATTACAAATGATCCTATAAGCCTTGAATCTGTATGTGATCGTGGACAAGGGCTCTTATAGGTGGACTTTTAGAAATCTTCACAATAGAGTAGGAATTGGTGAAGAAACAGAAAGTGAAAACAAGTTTTCATAAAACCAGAATTTTGATAGAGTTTTTGGTCAGAAAACTTTTGATTTGAATTGGTATTTTTAGCCTAGGATAACATACCTTTATAGCTGAAATCCATAGTCAGTTAGGGTAGTTATCAGATCAAATTTGAATATATAAATGTTGGATAACGTTGGATAAAAAACTAGAAAACAGAAACTGTCCAATAGATAGAAATTGCTATTAGTCGACTTGAGATATGGGGTTAGTCGACTAAGTTAGGTAATTTACACTGGGTTAGTGGACTAGTGTAGGGACCAAGTCGACTAGGTCAAGATAAAAACATAGGACAAGTTTATGGAAACTGAAACTAGTCGACCAGACTAAGTGGTTAGTCGACTAGGAAAAAAAATAAGTCGACTAATAGTGAGTGCAGATCAGAAACAGAGAGTTGGTATCTTTGTAGAACAAAGTTAGTCGACTATAGAAATTGTCAAGTCTACTATATCATGTGTAAGTCGACTACCAAAGGGTATAAGTCGACTAAGTTGGCTAATGATATGTGTGTATATGCAAGGCCTTTAACAAACTATTAAATATTACAATACACATCCATAGACACTCTCTTTGGGAAGTCTTGAGCATGTAGAACTCTTGAATAGGCTTGTAAGATAGAGCTCAATTGAAATGACTTCACAAATGTATCATCAAAAGCAAGTTCCAACAAGGTCCCTTTGTGGAAGATCCCTTAGAGGATAGTGAAGTCCTTCATAGTAGTGAAGGTGGGACTTAGAGCGGTAGCTCAAACCTTGGAACAAATTCTTTTGTGTTTGCGATTACTTGTGTCGTGCTCTCTATTATTTTTCATTTTTCATACTTGTGTAATTGTTCATCTTGCATTCTATAATTGCTTTCATTCCATCACTTTCATTACCAATCTATATTCATCTTAACAAGGAGGCAATTGAGCACCTCAACTCATTATCTAGAGGAATCAAAGAGGAGAAGTTCTAGAGCCCGTCACAGGGAATTCAACTTCGATTTTTGTTTTAAGTGATCATTTGTATAATTCATCATAAGCAGTTTTTAAAATGCATTTGATTAGCAAAACACCTATTCACTCCCCTCTTGGTCTATTTCAATTGGTATCAGAGCCTTGGTCTCTAGCTTTTGGCTTAACAACCTTAGAGAGATTCTAATTGCTAATCACTTCTTTCACATATTCATCTTCATCCACTTTAGTAAAAATGATTGAAGGTATTAAGACCCCTCCTAAGTTTGATAGCCTTAACTTTCCTATATGAAGGTTATGATGACCGTATTTTTACAATTCTTAGGAAGCCGGGTTGGAAAAGCAGTGACTAAATTCTTTAGTGTACCCATTGGTGATGAGGACACTTGGTCCGACATTGACACTAAGAAGTTTGATGCAAATGCTAAGGCACACTATGCCTTACTTTAAGGTTTGAATAATGATGATATTGCTAGGGTCATCCATTGCAAATCTGCCTACGAGATTTGGAGATACCTAGTGGTCACACACGAAGGAACGTTACAAGTTAAGAGAGTAAAGATTGATCTCTTACGTTCCCAATATAAAAATTTCACCATGCATGATAATGACAACATTGATGACATGGTAACAAGATTTACTAAAATAACTAATGGTCTTGTTTTTTAGGTGATGCCATTGATAATGATCAAAAAGTAAGGAAGGTCATTCGGGCACTTTTACCCTTATAGGAAGTCAAGGCTACTACATTGAAGGAGTTAAACGACAAAGAAGAGATGAAGCTCATCGATCTTATAAGAAACCTGAAGACCCATGAAATAGAGAGGAAGGCAAGGAAAAAATGGCACCACAAAAGAAGAAAAATGATCGCTTTCAACTCTACTCCCACCATCTTCAACGATGACGATGAGAAAAGGATGATGAAGAATTCTCCCTCCTAGTGAAAAATGTAAGGAGGATGTACAACAAGCAAGGCCAAATTTAATAATAGAAGAAGATGGCAAGGGAAAGAAGATAAAAGGTCATATGCATCAATTGCCGGAAGCCGGGCCACATGGTTGCGGATTATCTGGAAACCAAAAGTAAACCTTTAACCTCCAAGAAGCCCTACAAAAAGGCTCTCAAGGCTACGTGGGACTCGGAGAGTGAAAACGATGAAGAAGTGAATGCGGCACATGTGTGTTTCATGGCTAAAGATAACACAGCTATGGTAACATTTGAACCCTCACTAATGATTATGAATTAACAATGGATGAATTGGGGGAGGCTTTTGAAGAATTGTCTAACAACTATGATTTGCTTAAAAAGGAGTATTCAAAAATGAAAAAGAAAATGAAACCCTTCAAATAAAATTTATATTCTTTATAAAGAAAAAGATGATTTATCTTTCACACTCTTATCCACACAAAAAGATTTTGATGCATATAAAAATTCATGTAAAGCAAAATTTTTATTAATTGATAAAAATGAGATTTCTATTCTAAAGATAAAATTAATTTTTTAGGAGATGCACTAAAGAAATGTGAGTTTGATAAAGCTATGTTGGAGGCAATGTTTCGTAGGAAACTTACTCTAAAGAAACATGTTCATACCACACATGCTCATCATACTACACATATCCACACTTGTAAATCACAATATATGCAATACACATCATGCTAGACATACTACACACACCAAACATATTCACACCCCACACTTCCATCATGCTTTTATTTATGATAGAGTTTATTCATGCACTTATTATGGCTGAAAAGGTCACTTAGCCAAATTTTGCTTTGATAGAATAAATCTTCAAATGATCACATTTGGGTTCGAAATGCTAACATTAAAGGACCCAAGAAAATTTGGGTACCAAAATTAACCAAATTGTTACTTGATATAGGTACACACCAATGCTCCAAGATGTAGGGAGCGGTGGTATCTTGATAGCGGTTGGTCAAGGCATATGATGTGGGATATCAACAAATTTGCAACCCTATCAAGGTACCATGAGGTGGCACTGTCACCTTCAGAGATGATTCCAAAGGAAAATTATTGTTGTAGGTAACATTAAAATTGGCTCATCTTCCTTAATTGAAAATATTGTTTTAGTTGATGGTCTCAAGCATAACTTCTTGAGCATTAGTCAACTTTATGATAGAGATTTCAAAGTGTGATTTTTGATGTAGCTTGCAATATTTTGATAGATAAACAAATGCATGTGTACTTTCTGGTTTTCTTGAAAATAATGTGCACATGATTGATATGTCAAATGTACAATGCAATGCTACATGTTTAAATGCCTTTAATGAAGATTCTTGGTTATGACATAAGAGATTAGGCCATGTTTCATTTGACCATCTATCTAGAATCAACAATAAGGAAGTGGTGAAAGGCATTCCTTATTTGAAATTTGAGAAGGACCGCATTAGCGATGCATGCCAACTTTGAAAACAAACCGAGCCCTCTTTCAAAACAATCATCGATATCATGACATCAAGACCCTTGGAGTTAATTCACATGAATTTGTTTGGTCCAATTAAAACTAAAAGTTTAAGTGAAAATCATTTTGTTCTTGTTTTGGTTGATGGTTTTTCTCGTTTTATATAGGTTTTCTTTTTAGAATACAAAGAGCAAGCCTTTTCACAGTTTCAAGTGTTTAGAAAAAGAGTTGAAAAAGAAAAAATTTCAATTTTACATATAAGAAGTGATAGAGGTGGTGAATTCATTAACCACTCTTTTATCACCTATTGTGAAGAACATGAAATCAAACATAAACTATCATATCGTAGAACTCCACAACAAAATAGAGTCGTTGAAAGAAAGAATTGTACTCTTCATGAAATAGTTAAAACAATGATAAATGAGTACAGACTCCCTCAATACTTATGGGCCGAAGCTGTAAGCACATCATGTTACATCTCAAATGGAATTTATTTTTATAAAAATACTTCTAAAACTACATTTAAAATTTATTATTTGAGAAAACCTATCTTTCTTACTTTAAAGTTTTTGGCTGTAAATACTTTGTTTTAAACACTAAAGACATGTTAGGAAAATTTGATGTCAAATCTTATGAAGCCATATTTACTGGGTATTTAAATACTAGTAAGGGCTATAGAGTCTTCAATAGATCTACTTTGACTATTAAAGAATTTGTACATGTCAAGTTTGAGAAATCTAATGCTTTTGTGAAGAATGTTATAGAGATTGATACCTTAGGTGAAGATATGGAGAAAATACCTTGAAAGACTCACCTATAGAAGAATAAAAGCCAAAGATAGATGTACAAGGTGAAGTTCAAGAGGTTGAAATGGAGCCAACACAACCACTTCCAAAGGATTAGAGATTTGCTTCAAATCAACCCAAGGACCTCATCATAGGTGATGTATCCAAGGGGATAACTACTCGATTCGAACTCCATGATTTATATGGGTATTTTTCTTTTATTTCACACATTGAGCCCAAAAACATCCTCGAAGCTGAGGCCGATTCATATTAGTTGCTTACAATGCAAGAAGAGCTCAATTAATTTGAGCGCAATCAAGTTTGGTATCTTATTCCTAGACCCTATAATAGACCAACTATTAGTACTAATTGGATCTTTAGGAATAAGTTGGAAGAATCAGGTAATGTTATTAGATATAAAACTAGGTTAATGGCCCAAGATTACACCCAAATTGAAGGTATCGATTTGAGAAAATATTTGCCCCCGTAGCACGGTTTGAATCCATACGGATGACACTTGTCTTTGCTTCTTATAAAGATTTCAAATTTTTTCAAATGGATGTCAAAAGTACGTTTTTAAATGGTTTTATAAAAGAAAAATGTATGTTGAACACCCTCAGGTTTGTTGATCATACCATCCGAATTTTGTATACAAACTTGATAAAACTTTATATGGCTTAAAACATGCTCCAAGAGCTTGGCATGAAAGACTTTCAACTTTTCTAATTTTAAACGATTTTGTTAAAGGTAAAATTGACACCACTTTGTTTACAAAGTATGTAGATAGTGATATCATAATTATTCAAATTTATGTTGATGATATTATTTTGAATCCACTAATGAAAGTTTTGTAAAGAATTTGAATCATGCATGAAGAACGAGTTTGATATGCCTATGATAGGAGAGCTAAACTACTTTCTTAGTCTCCAAATCAAGCAAAGGAGTGATGAGATCTTCATAAATTAAGCCAAGTACACAAGAGGGCTCATCAAGAGAATTAGATTTGAAGATGCAAAATTAAGCAAGACTCCCATGGCCACTACTACTAAGCTTGATAAAAACGAATAAGGTATAAATGTAGACATTAAACTTTATAGAAGCATGATTGGAAGCTTACGTTATTTGACAGCTAGTAGGCTGGATATTATGTTTGGTGTGTGTCTATGTGCTAGATTTTAATTTTATTTCTAAAGAGTCTCACTTAATTGCGGTAAAGCACATTATTAGATATCTTAAGGGCACAACTGGACTGGGCTTGTAGTATCTAAAAATCGGACAATTTCTCATGACGAGTTATTCGGATAACGACTACGCCGATTGTAGAGTTGATAGGAAGAGCACTAGTGGTACTTGTCAATTTCTAGAAAATTACCTTGTTTCATGGTCTTCCAAGAAACAAAATTCAGTAGCTCTCTCGACTGTTGAGGCGGAGTACGTTGCGACCGGGGCTTATTGTGCACAAGTCCTATGGATGAAACATACTCTTCTTGACTATGATTTGCATTATAACCATATTAAAATATTTTATGATGATACTAGCATCATTCATATGACCAAATATATAAATCAACATAGTAAGACCAAGTACATAGATATTCGATATCACTTTCTTAGAGATCATTATAAGAAAGGCGATATTAAAATTGATTATATTTCTACCAATTTTCAACTTGCGAATATTTTTACTAAACTACTAGATTATAATAGATTTTCATTCATTTGTGGTGATTTAATTGTTTGTATTATGGATTCATAAGTTTTGAAAATATTTTCAAATTATTTTTTACATGTATGTTTAAATTTAATATCTCTTTTATGTTGATGTCTTTACCCTTCTTGATACATGACAAACAGGGGGAGAGATATTTGAGTTATTAAGCTATTTTGGTATTAATATCCATTCTCTTTACCATGCTTATATATTGTTGTTGGAGGAAGGAGGATTGGAAGGATGGTAGACTATATATGAATATTATTCTATATTAATATCATTTTTATATATGCATATATGTGTGACTTGCTTATATTGTCAAATTAATTTAAAGTCATAATGTTTTCTTGCACTTGATAGACATAACTTGAGGGGGAGCTTTCAAGCTCTTTTCAATCTTTTAGTTTAAATAACTTACATTTTCTGTCATCATAAAAAAGATGAGATTGTTGGTCCAAGGTTATAATCATCCGGTTTTATGATTTTGATGATAACAAAATATATGTGGTTATTTGTACTAATCAAGTTCAAGTGTTTAAGTATATTTCAGGGTTCTAAGGATTCAAGGAGTTTTCTTCCTCTAAAGAAAGGTGTTGAAGACTCAAGAAGATTCAAATACGGGATTAAAACTCAAAAGCACTCGACGTCGCTAATGGAGAAGCCCGGTTGAAGATCTTGTAGTCACCTAGAGACTTGTAAAATATTAGTTTATTAAATTGTAGAATAAAGTAGTGATGCTCAAAAAGTTACACACACAAAATACAAGTTTTGTTAGTATTGGTATTTTGCATGTTTGGATTTGATACATCTCTCATAATTTTTTCAAAATTTTATAACAAGTTTAGAATATGTATTTCATCACCTATACATTGCGACATTACCATAAACCACTAAAATATATTTAGAAAAATATTTGAAACTTAAAAGTTTTCATAAAAAACTGTTTCAGGCCAGAATGGTTGACCGCCCGGTCGACCGGTGCCCATTGCAGGCCAGAACGGTCGACCGCCCAGTCGACCGGGCCTTTGGCCAAGGGGCGTGAACATTTGTGCACGTTGTCGGTCGACCGACCGATCGACCGCGGTCGACTGATCGGTCGACCGACTGAGAGACCTTAACTCTCAGTTATGGTCGATCGACCGACACGGTCGACCGACAGTTTAGTTTTTCTCTTTAAACTGCCAAGCGATCGACCACACAGTCGGCCTGAACCAACGACTCTTTTCTGGATAACCTGTCGGTTGACCGGCCGGTCGATCGACAGGCTACTGTTTGGTGGAAAAAAATTGAAGATCGAGGTGTAAATTCTTTATTTGATTGTAAAGAAAATTACAACGGATAAATTATCCTTTTATAAGAGAGAGGAGATATTCAAGCTAAAATCTCCCCTTTGGTTAATGCTGGGTTCTTGATGTGGCGATGGAAAGTGAATCTTATTTTTCGTTGACCAGGTGAACGTCAGGACCTCTTGGCAATCCTCTTTTTGGATGGTAGACGAAGTAACACAGCTTCTGTCCAACAAGAATCTCAAAGAGATTATGGGCAAAAACAAACTTGTACGCAGTAAGTTGATAGAAGAGTTGAACTCTCTCTTTCTTTTAGCTAGAGATCTTGGTCCTTCTACGGCTTGCAACTGAAGTTCTTCTGACCAAAAATTTTTCCGACCTCTCTTCCATAGCAAACTGGGCTATTTATAGATGTTTCAGGGGGTTAAAAGTGTCCCCTAAAAACACTTCATAATTGGGGTTAACTCCCTCATTACGTGGGCAGTCATTGACCCAGTAATGAGGGAGTTATAACCGAGACGCAGGCTTTGGGCCTTGCGTTTTTCCATTGAGGTGATGCTTGAGAAACGTGAGCTTCAAATTTTGCGTCAAGCTTCACTTGAGATGTGGGCTTTGGACTCTGCATCTTGGTACTGTAGTAATGCTGAGATGCGGCTTTCATGCTCCGCATCTTGGTCATTGCAGTGATGTTGAGACGCGGATTTCAGTCCTCGCGTCTTGGTGCTGCGCTGGTGGCGATGATTAGCCTTGCGTCTGGAGTTTGGATTCTGCTTTTTGATGACTTGTCTTTTATGATTTTTGGACAGCCTACAGAATTCCCTCTAAAGTTTTCGATATTCCGCGGTTAACTGGGACGGATTTTAAAATACTTTGGACTTTGGTTGAATTCATACTTCTCATGATTGGACTGACAATCATTTGAGATACTCTGAGCTTGATCTTGTCTGGAGTATGGTCTTCATGAGTGTACTGTAAAACCCTTTGAAGTCACTAGAGATGATCATGGTGAGTGTCTAGATACGCAGTCCAGACCTCCTCAGTGCTCTGAGCTGGTTGTTGGTGTACTATTGAACCAGGGGTAAACAGTCATCTACTTGTGTCAGTATATTGTTGAACTGATTTTCAGAAGTAAAGACTGAATGCAAGTCTTGTAGACGCAGGGGTCATGTTACTTTAGAGACGCAGTCCTCACTCAGAGTGGGGACACATTTATTAATTTGCTGAAGAAACGCGGCCTTTGGACGGATGCGATCTTTGAAGTGAAGACACAGCTCTCACTCTGTTGACTAGGCGCGGCTTTGGCCTCGCTGAAGAGGCGCGACCTTTAAAGGGATGCGGTTTTTGTTAAACGCGAGTCCCGCATTCTGAGCAAGTTGCCACATGTCCAGCGGAGTTGAGGGGACACTTCCTTTGACACGCGAAATTTGCGTCGCATTTAAGACGCATGCCATGCGTCGGGCGGAGATTAGGCCTCGAGACCTATGCTGCATATCTCTGCGGATCACTGTACCTATAAAAGATAGCAGTCTTTCAAGAGTCATCATTAGACTCTTCTTCTTTTCCGCTGAGATTTTTATCGAGGGTTAAGAAAAGCTTAAAACTTTTTCCATTTTCATCATCTTAAACACCGATTTCACGATTGCGATGGCACCAAAAGCCAAGATGTTGCTTCGTCCTCGAGTGCTGCTGCTTCTGAGACTCAAATGGGTGGTTCATCCACGCAGGAGGCCCCCATTTCAGGTAGTAAAACCATCTGATTTGGTTCCGCCATTGAAGGGGCTTAGAGAGTTCTCTTAACTCTTAAATCTCTTTTGAATGTGAATCGCCAACGCGAGGCTCATGCCCGTGTTTGGTTTTCAGACGCAGCTTTTGAATTGGTAGGCAAGACGCGGGTTTGACTACATCCGCGTCTTTGCTTCATCAACTTGAGTATTTGTTTGTTGAACGCGGGCCTCGTTGAGCCCTACGTTTTGAGCTCAATACTCAGAATTTTTCTAAATATGGGAGGTTTAGATGCAGACTTCATCTGCAGTGGAGACGCGATTTTGGGCTCCTCAAGAATGACGCACGAGTCTCAGCTGGTTGGTGAAGACGCGGCTCTGATTCATAAAAGACGCGACTTTGGTCCCTTGAGAGGGCGCAAACTTAGCGCGAACCTACGTTCTTCATAAAGGAGACACGGCTTTCAGGTTCAGGACTCAGCCTTCGAGTCTTGTGATGGGTGTGAACTCAAGACGCAATCCCTGAATAGTCATGGAAGGTGGACCCCACTCGCTGAGGAGACGTGGCTCTGGACCACTTTAGGAGACGCGGTTATGGACTCTTCAGTAGGAATGAAAGGAACGCAGCCCTCGGGTTTATGGAAAGGTCGCGGACCTGTGGCTACGACCTTTGAGTCTGCGCCTGATGCCGCTTCCTAAGCGTTACAGCAGCCCATCTTAAAGATCTTGTTGGATCTTTTAATGCTAGGTCGGCATTGACGATTGGGGAGTTGTTTCCTTCGATGTTTCCCTAAGAGACAATCCACGCGTTAGCTCCTTATTAGACTTGATGTTCATGCAAAAATTAAGGCTAATGGCTTTCATTTTTTTGCCATTAATTACAGGCCTTATGGCTTGCCTATAATAGGCCTCACCCCCTTAACAGTCGATTATCTAGACTGTTTTCCTTTGCGAGTATGCGCTCTGAAGGTCTTCGTCTTGATTTGTCTATCTTCCCTTCAAGGGGATGTGTCCTAATGAACAGCAAGAACTCGAAGCTTCAATGCTTTCTGAGCTCAAAGTTTTATACTTTCCTTTAATCTTCTCCAAAGATTATCACTGTCAAGTGATTTCAAGATCAAAAAGCATCGTTTTAAGTGCTTTTACGACCGCGCCTTGATGAATAAAGTTTAACTTCTAGAGAATTCTTCTCCGCGTAGGAACCAATTGTCGCCATGAAATACTCAGTCCTTCTGAGTTTCTGTCTTCCTGTCCATTGAAGAAACTCGATCTCTTGATCTCTTCTTGAAGTCTGATTGATGCGCCCGTGTTCAGAAGTCGCGTCTGTCAAGTTTCTTATTGAAGAGATCTGGCTGACTTTTAATTCTAAGTCACAAGTCTTTTGACGAAAGTGTCACAAACTCTGTACTTAGATCTTGAAACGTGAGTTTTGTACATAAAGCCCGCGTTTGAGGTGAAATCACCTAGAGGGGGGGGGGGTGAATAGGTGATAATGCTAATCAATGCACAAATTTAAAATGATATGATGCAACGATCACTCGAAACAAGATTAGAAGCCAAATACCCGTGATGGGCTCTGAACTTCTTCCTTGTGATTCCTCTAAATAAGAGTTTGAGGTGCGCAATGCAATCTTGTTGTGAGAGTATTGATCGACAATATAAGAATGAATAGAAAGCAAGTAAATAACACATGTAAACCAATCGCAAACACAGAGATTTGTTTCGAGGTTCGAGCACCCAGCTCTACGTCCCACCTTCACCCAGATGGATTTTCGATCCACTAGAACTTCCACAAAGGATTACAACCACAAGGGAGTACCCAACTCCCTAATCACACTCCTCTAGTCCAGAGGTAGTGAAACACAAATACAATGATCACTTGGTGATCAAAATACCACAAACTATCTTTTGAAAAACTTTTCTTTACAAAACAATAGAGAATAATGTATAGGATTGAAGCTCAAGATTTGTAAGTGAAAAATAAAACAAAGTTGAAGAGAGTTTAGAATCAAAAACTTCAGAGAAAAATCAGAATTTTGAGCACAAAAACTGAGAGCAAAACTTCTTTTAAAGAGACTCAAGCTTTGATTTCTTTTTGCAAAAATTGTTGTAATTCACCTCAACCCTAATCACCCCTATTTATAGGATAAAGGTAGGGATTTAAAGGTAAACTATAATTTTGATTAAACAGGAAAGATTAGACCCAAAACCAGCCATAAACCTCGTTTGAAGAATAAAAACACGTTTTAAAACGTGTTTAAAATACAAGCCGTTTAGGCTGAGAAATCACTCTCGGTCGACCGGCCGGTCGACCGATTTTCAAAAACATTTGACCGTTGCCAGCCTACGGTCGACCGCCTGGTCGACTAGCCCAAACAGACACTAGGGTGCTTTCAGTCGGCCGGAGCTCGGTCGACCGATATGGGGTACGGTCGACCGCCCGGTCTATCGGGTAACGTGCACACATTCACACACCTAACGGTCAGAACTGTGGTCGACCGCTCGGTCGACCGTTCTGACCTGAAACAGAGCCACAACAGGTCAAAACAGATTTCTTTGAAAAATGTTTTTGAAGATACGTTAATTTTCAAAAATTAATTTTGTCAAGACTAAGTACACAACATAAAATAGAGTTTGCAAATACTGAAATAGGCATATTGAAATATTTTATACAAGAGAAAAAACAATAATCTTTTTAGAAAAACATGTGAAAAACATGTGCAAATATGTGTGTGTGTAGGGATTTTGAGCTTCAACACTATATACTATTCTTTAACAAACTAAAAAAATAAAAACTATATAAAGAAAGAAGTCTGCCGAGCTAGAGCCTCCTCTCCTATAAAAGAGTTCTCTTGCGCCATCAACCTATCAACATGCTTTTAGCGCCATTAACCTTGCAATATGCGTAAAGCCATCAATACTTGTTCAAACCTGAAACTCATTCTAAAATAACTTATTAGTACCAAATAGCTTCTATGTATTTTGTTATCATCAAAACTTATACAAATAGAGAGTGTAACCTTTTGGGCCAACAATCTCCCCTTTTTGATGATGACAAAACATAGAGGCTATAACACAAGATATAAAAGAGAGGTAAAAGCTCCCCCTCAAATAATGCTATATTAAACAAGTATAAAACAATTTATTATGAGAGAATTTTTGAATTTTTGAAGTATGAGAGAATTTACCATAAAACACCAAACTAAACATAAACATAAATAACATATTTTTCTCCCCCTTTCTGTCATACATCAAAAAGGAATATGTTAGCAAGAAAACTTCCTTATTCAACAACACAAACATTTAGCTCACCACATATAAAAGAATATCTATTATAGTCAAGTGGTTTAGTGAAAATATCGGCAAGTTGATAATCAGAAGAAACATAATCAATATCAATATCACTTTTCTCAAAATGATCTCTAAGGAAGTGATATCGAATCTCAATGTGTTTGGTCTTACTATATTGATTTGCATTCTTAGTCATATGAATAGTACTAATATTATCACAAAATATTTTATATGATCTAATGTAAATCATAATCAAGGAGAGTATGTTTCATCCAAATGACTTGAGCATAACAAGCCCCACCGCAACATACTCCGCTATGGCGGTTGAGAGGGCTACCGAATTTTATTTCTTGAAAGACCATGAAACAAGACAATTACCAAGAAATTGACATGTTCCACTAGTACTCTTCCTATCCACTCTACAACCGCATAGTCGGCATCCGAAAAACTCGTCATTGAGAATTCTCCGATTTTCGGATACCATAGACCCATTCCAATAGTGCCCTTAACATAACGAATAATGCGTTTTACCACAATTAAATGAGATTCTATGGGACAAAATTGGAATCTAGCACAAAGACACACACTAAACATAATATCTGGCCTACTAGTCGTTAAATACAACAAACTACCAATCATGCTTCTATAATTTTATATTAACACACTTACCTTGGTCATCCTTATCAAGCTTAGTGATAGTGGCCATGGGAGTGTTGCAAATTTTTGAGTCTTCAAGCTCAAATTTCTTGATGAGTTCCTTGGAGTACTTGGCTTGACATATGAAAATCCCATCACGCATTTGCTTGATTTGGAGTCCAAAAAAATAGTTCAATTCACCCATCAATGACATCTCAAATTCACGTTGCATACATTGTTCAAACTCCTTGCAAAGTAACTCATTAGTAGAACCAAAGATTATATTATCAACATATATTTGAACTATAAAAATTTCATTACCAACATGTTTAGTAAATAATGTGGTGTCTACTTTGCCTTTAACAAAATCATTTGAAAGAAGAAAACTAGAAAGCCTTTCATACCAAGCTCTTGGAGCTTGTTTTAAACCATACAATGCTTTATCTAGTTTGAAAATAGAATTTGGATGTTCATGATCCACAAAACTGGGAGGTTGTTCAACATAAACTTCCTCATCAATAAAACCATTTAAAAATGTACATTTTACATCCATTTGAAAAAGTTTAAAATTTTTATAAGATGCATAAGCTAGTGTGATCCGTATGGCTTCTAGCCGTGCTACGGGTGCAAAGGTCTCCTCAAAGTCGATTCCTTCAACTTGAGTGTAACCTTGGGCCATAACCTAGCCTTATTCCTTATAACATTTCTTGACTCATCCATCTTGTTCCTAAAAATTCACTTAGTATCAATTATTGGTCTATCATGGGGTCTAGGAACAAGGTGCCAAACTTTGTTGCGCTCAAATTGATTGAGCTCTTCTTGCATAGCAAGCAACCAATATGAGTCACCCTCGGCTTCGAGGATTTTTTTGGGTTCAAAATGAGATATGAATGCATAATTCCCACATAAATCATGGAGTTTGGAGCGAGTGGTTACCCCCTTTGATACATCACCTATGATGAGATCTTTGGGATGATTTGAGGCGTATCTCCAATCTTTAAGAAGTGGTTGTGATTGTTCCACTTCATCCTTTTGAACTTCACCAATAGGTTCTTACTTGTCTTCTTGGATGGGTGAGTCCTTCAAGGATATTTTCTCCATGTCCTCACCTAATGAGTCAATCTCTACAACATTATCAACAATAGCATTAGATTCTTCAAATTTAACATGCATAGATTCTTCAATAGTATAAGATGATTTATTGAATACTCTATATGCTTTGCTAGTACTAGAATAGCCAACAAAGATTGCTTCATAAGCCTTAGCATCAAATTTACCCAAATTATCTTTGGTGTTCAAAATAAAACACTTACATCCAAAAACTTTAAAGTATGAAACATTTGATTTTCTTAAATGATAAATTTCAAAAGAGGTTTTGAAAGTATTTTTACACAAATAAATACGGTTAGATATGTAGCATGCGGTGTTTACGGCCTCGGCCCATAAGTATCAAGGGAGCCCATATTCACTTATCATAGTCCTAGCCATTTCTTGAAGAGACTATTCTTCCTCTCAACTACTCCATTTTGTTGTGGAGTTCTAGGACATGACATTTCATGCTTAATTCCCTTTTCATCACAATAAGTTATGAAGAGTTGGTTGACAAACTCACCACCTCTATCACTTCTTATCCGTAAAATCGAAAATCCTTTTTCTTTTTCAACCCTTTTCGAAAAATCTTAAAATGCGAAAAAGTTTGATCTTGATGCTCCGAAAGAAAACCCAAGTGAAACGAGAGAAATCATCAACTAAACAAAAACATATCTATTTCCATTAAGCTTTTAGTTTTAGTTGGTCCAAAAAGATCCATGTGAATTAATTCTAATGGCCTAGATGACATGATATCCTTGATTGGTTTGAAAGAAGACTTGGTTTGTTTCACAAGTTGGCACACACCACAAATATGGTCTTTTTCAAACTTCAAACAAAGAATACCCTTCACCAATTCCTTAGAATTTATTCTAGCAAGGTGATCAAAAGATGCATGTCCTAATCTTTCTATGCCATAACCATGAAATCTCATCAAAAATATTTAAACATTTTGTAGAGCAATCCAAATTAAGTATATCAATAATATAGACATTATTTTCACTAAATCTAGTGAGAATACAGTCATTGGTTTTACAGTCAAAAAGTTTGCAAGAAGATTCATCAAATATAACTTTAAGACCACGATCACATAGTTGGCTAATACTAAGCAAATTATGTTTAAGCCCATCAACAAGAACTACATTTTCAATTAAAGGAGATGCACTAATCTTAATGTTACCTATACCGATGATGGTGCCCTTGGAGTCATCTCCGAAGGTGACAGTGCCACCTTCAATATACCTTGATAGGGTTGTGAAATTGTTGATGTCCAATGTCATATGCCTTGAACAACTACTATCAAGGTACCACCGCTCCTTATGTCTTGGAGTCTTGGTGTGTACCTACATCAAATAATTTAAGACTTGATTTTTGGTACCCATATTTTCTTAGGTCCTAAAGCGTTAGTGTTTCGATTCCAAACAAGATTATTTGTACTATTTATATGATCATAACAAAATTTAGCTAAATGACCATTCCGGCCACAATAAGTATATTTATAAATTCTTGCATATTTAAAAGCATAATGTGGTTTATGAATATGTGATTTGTGAGCATGAGGTGTTTTAGCATGATTGACATGTAATGTGTTGGCATGATGAACATGTGGAGTTTTGGCATGAGATGTTTTATCATGTTTAGCATGAGTAGTATGCATATGCTTCTTTGAAAACATTTCTTCTAATTTAGTATTGTTAAAAGCACATTCTTTTAAAACATTTACCAAATCATTTATTCTAGTTTTTAACATGGAAAACTCATTTTCATCAATTTTAAGATATTTAGCTTTACAAGCAACTCTATAGGCATCAAAATCTCTTTGTGTTGAAATAAGAATAGAAGATAATTCATCTTTTTCTTTTGAAGAAATGACAATTTGACTTTTAAGCATTTCATTTTCCTTTTTCAATTTTGAACACTCTTCCTTTTTTATCATCAAAACTTTCTGAAAGTTCAATGAAAGCTTGTAATAACAATTCTTTACTTATTTCACTTTCATCATCAAGTGGTTGGGTTCTTACCTTAGGTGTGTTTGCCATGAAACACACATTTGCCGTGTCGACTTCATCTTCGGACTCACTCTCCGAGTCCCAAGAGGCCTTATATACCTCTTTTCAATCGGCTTCTTTTGCTTCAAGGAGGAGGATATCTTTTTCTTGAAATCTGGACAATCGGCCATGATGTGTCCGGGTTTCCGACAGTTGTAGCATATGATCTTTTTCTCCTCCTTCCCTTCCCATCGCCTTCTATAGTTGAGCTTATTCTTGCGGTACATTCTCTTTACATTTCTCACAAGAAGAGATAGCTCTTCATCATCTTCTTCATCTTCTTCATCATCGTAGTTGGTGGAGGAAGACTTGAAAGCTATAGACCTTTTCTTTTGAGGTACCGCTTCTTCTCTAGCCTTTTTCTCCATCTCATAAGTCTTTAGATTTCTAATAAGACTTATGAGCTCCATCTCATCTTTGTCATTCAATTCCTTCAAGGTGGTAGCTTTGAATTCCCATGATGAAGGGAGAGCACGAATCACCTTACGCACCTTTTGGTCGTTGCTTATTTCATCACCTAGAGAAGCAAGAGCATTCGTGATTTTAGTAAACTTAGTAATCATATCATCAATAGATTCATTTTCTTGCATTTTAAAACTTTCATATTGGGAACGCAAGAGATCTATTTTAGCTCTCTTGACTTGTGATGTTCCCTCGTGAGTGACCAATAAGTGTTGCCAAATCTCATAGGCGGATTTGCAATGGATAACCCGTGTTAAGTCATCCTCATTTAAAGCTAAAAGTAGAGCATTTTGAGCCTTTGAATTAGCATTAAATTCCTTGGAGGTAAGTTCGGACCAAGTGTCCTCCTCACCTTTGGGTTTACTAAAAGGCTTGGTCAAAGACTTAGCAACTAGACTACCTAGAGATTGTAGAAAAATGTTCATCCTAACTTTCCATATGGGAAAATTGAGTCCATCAAATTTGAGAGGGGTCTTAATGTTATCGGCTATCTTTACTAGTGAATGAATGAAGATATAAAATAATGATTAGCAAATTTTAGGATCTCTCTAAGGATGTGAAGCCAAAAACTAGAGTCCTACCTCTGATACCAATTGAAATCACCTAGGGGGGGTGAATAGGTGATAATGCTAATCAATGCATAAATTTAAAATGATATGATGCAATGATCACTCGAAACAAGATTAGAAGCCGAATACCCCGTGAAAGGCTCTGAACTCCTTCCTCGTGATTCCTCTAAATAAGAGTTTGAGGTGCGCAATGCAATCTTATTGTGAGAGTATTGATAGACAATATAGTAATGAATGGAAAGCAAGTAAATAACACAAGTAAACCAATCGCAAACATAGAGATTTGTTTCAAGGTTCGAGCACCCAGCTCTACGTCCCCGCCTTCACCCAGAAGGATTTCCGATCCACTAGAACTTCCACAAAGAATTATAACCACAAGGGAGTACCCAACTCTTCAATCACACTCCTCTAGTCCAGAAGTAGTGGAACCACAAATACAATAATCACTTGGTGATCAAAAGACCACAAACTCTCTTTTGAAAAACTTTTCTTTACAAAACCCTAGAGAATAATGTATAGGATTGAAGCTCAAGGTTTGTAAGTGAAAAATAAAATAAAGTTGAAGAGAGTTTAGAATTAAAAACTTCAGAGAAAAATCAGAATTTTGAGCACAAAAACTAAGAGCAAAACTTCTTTTAAAGAGACTCAAGCTTTGATTTCTTTTTATAAAAATTGTTGTAATTCATCTCAACCCTAATCACCCCTATTTATAGGATAAAGGTAGGGATTTAAAGGAAAACTATAATTTTGATTAAACAGGAAAGATTAGACCCAAAACCAGCCATAAACCTCGTTTAAGAATAAAAACACGTTTTAAAACGTGTTTAAAAAACTAGCCGTTTAGGCTGAGAAATCGCTCTCGGTCGACCGGCCGGTCGACCGATTTTCAAAAACATTTGACCGTTGCCAGCCCACGGTCGACCGCCTGGTTGACCGTCCCAAACAGAGACTATGGTGCTTTCTGTCGGCCGAAGCTCGATCGACCGATATGGGGTACGGTCGACCGCCTGGTCGATCAGGTAACGTGCACACACCCAACGGTCAGAACTGCGGTCGACCGCTCGGTCGACCGTTCTAACCTGAAACAGAGCCGGTCGACCATAACAGGTCAAAACAGATTTCTTTGAAAAATGTTTTTGAAGATATGTTAATTTTCAAAAATTAACTTTGTCATGACTAAGTATACTACATAAAATAGAGTTTGCAAATACTGAAATAGACATATTGAAATATTTTATACAAGAGAAAAACAATAATCTTTTTAGAAAAACATGTGCAAATATGTGTGTGTGTGGGGATTTTGAGCTTCAACACTATATACTATCCTTTAACAAACTAAAAAAATAAAAACTATATAAAGAAAGAAGTCTGCCGAGCTAGAGCCTCCTCTCCTATAAAAGAGTTCTCTTGCGTCATCAACCTATCAACATGCTTTTAGTGCCATTAATCTTACAATATGCTTAAAGCCATCAATACTTGTTCAAACCTAAAGCTCATTCTAAAATAACTTATTAGTACCAAATAGCTTCTATGTGTTTTGTTATCATCAAAACTTATACAAATAGAGAGTGTAACCTTTTGGGCCAACATGAGGTTCTTAACTTAGAGATTCTTAACTCTTTTGAGACCTCTGGATATAGATGTGGCAACTCCTGTTTCTCAAACGCGGGTGTGGCGAACTCTGCGTCTGGGTTACCTCGTGTCTTTTAGCTTGGACGCAGGTCTGTCACCAAACTGCGTTCAGATCTGCACTGGCCAACTCCGCATCTGAAGTTCACAACTTCAATCGCGTCTGCTCTTCAGCTTTTTTGTTTTTGCCTTGACAGAATTTTAACTTTTTGGTTTTTTGCTTCTTGCAGGTTCTGGCAGCCTCAGTCAGTCTTCCGCATCTTCGCTGGGCTCATGGGAGAATATTTTGACCCGCCAGCTTGTTTGAGCTCTTGAGATATCCGTCAAAACCTTATTAGACATGACGCACTAGCAATGCTCCGGGTTTGTCATGGTCACAGTGGGTATGGTGGTGGGTATGGTCCTCTGGAGGTCACGGAAAAAAGGACGTTACCTGTAAGGTCTCGGATCCTCCCTTCACCAATCTTATCCCCAAAAGTGACATAAAAAAAACCCATGTTTGTTAGATGACTTTCCGGTGATGGAGATGTTCATCAACGAAGGATTATAGCCCACACCAGTTGGTCGGGTGGAATCAAAATGTTTTTCTGTATTTCAACCTCGAGAAACACCATTTTCTCAGTTAGCTATGAGATTCTTCAATGTTTACATCATGCATCATGATGTAGTTAGCACTCGGTCATCTCAACACCGGTCAACTGCGATACGATTCAGTGGGAGAAGAGAAGAACCTTTCTTCGGCGCTCTTCCAGACATCTTGTATTTTGAGCAGTGTAGATGTCTTGAGGAGTGAGTGCAGCCTTTCGCTGAGAGAGAGGGACTTCTTTGTACTCCTTTATTGTAACACTTGATTATTGTATAAGAAAGCGTCTTGTATCACTTTCATATGTTTGAATATTAATAAAAGTGACACTTTTTCTTGTCTTCATTTATGTCTTGAATTCCTTTTTTTTGCATTGAAAATAGACACATAGAAGTAGGGACTCTTAATATTGCTAAAAATGCGATAATTAATTTAACAAATCAAAGTTGGGAAAAATTCTATTTCAGGAATTTAATATTACTGTCAGAGGTGTGATATTAACTTGACAGAAATGTGGGTCAGAGGTGTGATATTAACTTGACCTCGATGGGAATTTCAGCTTCATTTGGGAAGACTGAAAACATCACTGTCATAGGTGTAATGTTAAACTTAACAGTGAAGGTAATGTTAGAGGCGTAATTTTGAACTTGGCATTGGTCATCTCGACTTCGATATGGAAGTTTGAGGGAAAGTCATTGTCATAGATGTATTATTGAACTTAGCAATGAACCGGACGTTAGAAGTGTGATATTAAACTTAGTATTGCTTATCTCAGCTTCGATATGAAAACCTGAGGGAAAGTGCCTATCAGAGGTTTATTATTGAACTTGACAACAATTTAATCACTGTTAGAGGTTTGGTGTTAAACTTAACAGTAATTTGTCAGAGGTGTAATTTTGAACTTGACAAGAATTGTTTGCGATAGGAGCAATTTTGAGGACTTGTCATTCTATTGATGAGAATTGACAAGTGAAATTTAGAATGTCAGAGGTGCAATTTTAACTTGACAAGTTTGGTTTGAGATAGAGAAATTTTGAGGACTTGTCATTCTATTGATGAGAATTGACAGTGAACATTGGAATGTCAGATGTGTAATTTTAACTTGATTGAATCTACTAGGGACTAGAAAGTCTAGTTTGTCAGAGATTTAATATTAATTTGACAATCCTAGTTCCTTTTATTAGGGAGATGGTAACAGGTATTTTTGTGGCCCTACCATTCTGTGGATGAGAATTGATTGGAGATTTTGGGGGAGAGGATGGGACCAAGTCCCTTAGTATTTTTAGCAAACCCTCAGCTATCTAAATTTGGTATGCCTTTACCAACTACTGTTTGAGTTGGGCTAGAGATGCTATTCCCCTCAGTATGATGAGTCGTCGAAGACTTATGTTGGACTTAAAAGCTAACATTTTCCTTTATCTTTAGTCATCGGAGGCTTCAGATGTCTATGGAAGAGTAGCCAAGCTAAAACCAAAGTCTTGCATTTTGTTTCTTATTCAAATTTTACATCATGCATCATGATGTGACCATCGTTTGATCAGCTCGACACTGATAGCCCGTGATATGATCCAATGAAGGAAGAAGCTTCTCTTGGATCTGGAGTTTCAATCAGAGGTGTAGTATTAACCTGATCAGGAGAAGAATGCTATCAAGAATTGTATTTCTTCAAGAATTTTCCATTGATTGACATCATGAGCGTATCACCGTATGAGGTTATGAGGCGATATGCTCCATTTGAGTAGACTGACTCTACTACAAATGGTCCTTCCCATTTGGGCTGAAATTTTCCTTTGGTCTTATGCGTCATCATCATAGGTCTTCTTATAGCTAAGACAAGGTCACCTTTCTTGAAAGTTCGCTCCTTGACTTTCTTGTTGAAGGCTCTGATAATTCGAGCTTGATAGAGCTCGATTTGTTGTTGAGCTTGCAGGCATTTATCATCCAAAGCCTCCAGCTCTTGGAGTCGCAGTCGATGCTTCTCCTTATTCGTTATCTCTGCCATCAAGGCGACACGTAGAGATGGGATTTAGATTTCTAGTGAGAGTATGACTTCACACCCATATACCAAAGAGAATGGTGTAGCTTTCGTTGGGGTTCGAATCGTCGTGCGATAGGCCCATAAGCATTCACCTAATTTGTCATCCCAGTCACGTTGGCTTTTTGAAATGAATTTCTTGAGAAGCTTTCCAATAGTCTTGTTGAAAACTTCTGCGAGGCCATTAGTGGTTGGGTAGTATGTCGTTGAGGACACACTCTGGATTCTGAACTTGTTACAGAACATCTGAAAAGCTTGGCTGACGAACTGGGACCCATTATCACGAATGATCCGTCGTGGCACACCAAAGCGGTAAATGACGTGATGTTTAACAAATTTGATCGCATCAGATGCCTTTACCTCCCTCAAGGGAATAGCTTCAGCCTATTTAGAAAAGTAATCAGTTATAGCTAAGATGAACCGATGTCCTTTGAATGAAGGTGGGCTGATGGGCCGACCACGTCCATTCCCCACATCTCAAATGGCTAGGTTGAGGTTGCAGAGCGAAATATCCTGGTGTTTGATGGATGAAGTCACCATGGACCTGACATGCGTGATATCATTTTAGCGTAAGTGATGGCATCCGGGATCATCCTAGGCCAATAATATCCCAGTCTTTAGAGTCGATCTCCGAGTTTCGGACCAGACTGATGAACTCCACACATGCCATCATGTACTTCTTTGAGTACTTCCTGTGCCTCCTTTTGTGACAAACAGTGAAGGAGGATCCCATCATGCGATCAGTGATACAGTGTTCGCGTGATCGCATCATAGTAGAATTTGGGGCTTTCCTTCTAATGACAGCTGCCTCTTTGGGATCATCAGGAAGGATGTCCTACAAGGCACAGTCGATGTACGGGAATCACCAATCCTTAGGCTCTGGACCAGCTGACGTCTCAAGAGCTTCTTTGGCTTGACAGTCTCCTGTCGGCTCTTGGCGATCTTCAAAAGTGACTCTTGGGCAATACAAGTCATGGCTATAGACAAGTATCTTCTTTACTACTCCGGGTGGAAGGGTTAAGGAGGCAGCGAGAGATGCCAGTGCATCTACATGTGCATTTTACTGGCGTGGTACATGGTCGATGTAAAAGTTTCAAAAACTTTTCGGTCATAGAGATAGTTGCATTGAAATAGGGTACTAAGTCTTCATGCTTGACTTCGTACTCTCCGCGAACTTGGTTAACGATGAGTTTAGAGTCACTGTATGCTTCGAGATTTTAACGCCAATCTCATCGGCGATTTGCATTTCAATCAAGAAGGCATTGTATTCCGCTACATTATTGGAGCATGGCTTGTTAATGAGAATGCACGAGAGATCACATAGTTCTGTGGGAGACCAGTACTACCCTCACTCCTGTTATGACATGCCCTTGCGGACCTGTTCTCGATGCATCGTCGAAGAAAAGTTGCCACACCTGTCTTTCAAAAGATGTCTGGGTCAGACAAACTTTAGCGACTTCATCTGGGAGATCCTCGTAAATTTTGATCGCTCTCAGATCTGGATGTTCAGTTAGGAAATCTGCCACCGCTTGTCCCTTCACGGCTTTTTGCGGTAGAAAGCGCATCTCATATTGTGAGAGCAGTATGGCCTATTTTGCTAGTCGACCATTTAGCGACGATGGCTTCGTAATGAGCAACCTCAATGGGTTGACTTTTGATATAACATTTACAGTTTGGCCCACCAAGTAGTGTCGCATTTTCTGGACGACGAACACCAACGCTAAATATTCCTTTTTGATCGGGTTATACCGATGTTCGGCTCTGATCATGGTTCTGCTCAGATAGTAGATTGCCTGCTCGTGTCCTTGATCATCATTCTGGGCTAGCGAAGCTCCTAAAGAATGATCCATCGCTCGAATGTATATCAAGAAAGGTTTTCCTGACATCGGAGCTGTAAGGACAGGTGGTTGCGTGAGGTACTATTTGATTTCCTCAAATACGTGTTGGCAAGCATTATCCCAGATGAATGAGACGCCCTTTTTCATTAATTTGGTGAAGGGTTGGCATCTTCCGGGGAGATTTGAGATAGACCTCCGGATGTATGCTAGTCGCCCTTGCAATCCTCTAAGCTCCTGAGATTCCTTAGAGGTTGCATCTCTCGGACGGCACGGACTTTTTCTAGGTCTTGGTGAATTCCTGTGGATGTCACCACAAACCCTAGGAATTTACCACTGGCTACCCCTAGAAAAGATTTGGTGGGGTTCATCTTCAACTGATGTGCTCGCATGATTTCAAAAACTGTCTTCAGATCGGCTATGCGGTCGCCCTTGGTGCGGCTTTTTATTGCAATGTCATCAACGTAGCATTCCACTGTTTTACTCATGTGTTCATGAAAAATTGCATTCATAGCTCTCTAATATGTTGCCCCTGCGTTCTTCAGTCCGAAGGGCATGATAGTATAGCAATATACCCCCAGTGGTATCCTGAAAGAAGTATACTTTTCATCATCAGGGTACATTTGATTTGATTGTACCCTGAGAATCTATCCATGATGGACATTCATTCAAACCCACACGTATTGTCATTCATGATATCCGTGATTGGGAGTGGGAATTTGTCGTTGGGACAGGCTTCATTTAGATCACAAAAATCGATGCAAATCCATATCTTCCCATTTTCTTAGTAACGGGGACGATATTGGCTACCCAATCAGGGTGTTACGCCTCCCTAATGAAGCCAGAGTCTATAAGCCTTTTGACTTCCGACTGGATTGCTTCCATTATTTCTGGACGAAATCGTCACTACTGCTGTTTGACTGGCTTCACGTCTGAATTATTGTTAAGACGATGCATAGCCACTCGAGGATCAAGCCCAGGCATGTCCTCGTAATTCCAAGCGAAAACATCTATATACTCTCGTACAAGAGATTTAGGTCTTCTTTCTCGGAGGGTGATAGGCTTTCGCTTATAAAGATGGGCTTAGGATTAGCCTCATCTCTCAGATTAATCTGAGTGATCTTATCTTCTGTGGGTGGTTCGCGTTGTTCAAAGCGAATATCCCAAAGAGTATTTAGGTGTTTGATCTAAGGATCTGTATTAGACTGGATCGTTTCTTCATCTCCGTCTTCTAGGTGGCTTGTTGAAACCATGTTTACTGAAAGTTCTCCGAAGAGGTTACCGATACTGACATTCGACGTCCATGATGACGTGCCAGATGAGTAATCATGGTATAATGACTCTTTGGACTCAGAGGCTGATGAAATTGGAGTTGACATATAGCCAAAATCCATGCGAGTTCAATGGTAATAGTCGGGGGTCTTTCCTTTTAGGAATGAAAGATCGAAGTAGTGTTCTTCTTCCTTTGTCGAAGTTCAAACCAGGACCATTTGTTAGATCATACCCCATCCTCTCCATCATTCTGAGTATGTTTGGCTTATAATGAGAGAACTGAGGAGATTCGTTCTCATTTTCTGAGTCTTCACGAGACATCAAATTGGACTTAATTCTTCTCAAAAGAATTAGTTTTTGGCCTTTGCGTCGTGCTGGGACCATGAATGCTGATTCTTGTAAATCACCGACATCTTGGTACATTTTGAGGAATGACTTCATTGGTACATGTAACGATGTCAGAGCATCCATTGCCACCAGGGGTCATTATCCACCTCTGTACTAGTGTCTAATGGCACTGAATTAGAAGCAAATGTAGAAAAGTAAGCCAAATTTAACTCTTCATTAATATACCACTCGCCTATATCTTCAGCGGTGTTATTAACATCGAGCTTATTAATGCTCTTATAAGTGAATTTAATTCCCACATGCACTCTTCTTCCACCTCTGGCTCAGTGTCAGCTTCATTACCAGAGTCTGGTTCCTCTGGCTGTGGGTTCTCGTTCGTCTCAAGAGAGTCTTGGTACAGGAGGAAGTCTGTGAAATAGTTCTCTACCCCCTTGAACAGGTGCCTTTTGGCAATCAACGTTCGGACTTTCCCACTTCCGTCGATGTACTTCATAACTTGATGGAGAGTGTGGGGGACGATGGAATTATGATGCATCCACGGTCGTCTGAGCAACAAATTGTACGAAGTGTCAGCGTCGATCACATAGCACGTCACTTCAGATCTTAGATTCCCATTTGGCATTTGAGCTTTATCTTCCCCATTGGGCGCGTACCATTGGCGTTGAAACCATATATGGTAGTTTGGGTGGCGCTCAATCGGTGGATGGGGATCCCTAAGTGCTGCATGAACCGGCGAGGCATCATGCTCAATGCAGATCCTGGATCTACCTAAATGCGGCTCACTTCAGACGATCTAATGTACCCTGTGAAGTATAGGGGCCGATCATGTTTCCCTTTGACCTGCATGTCATCTGACGTGAAGGTGATGTTGGGAGCATTTTGAGAGGCATGAAGGCAATCCTCTCATCTTCCTCCCGTGGTCCAGCCGGGATCTGGGCCATGAAGACCTCAGCATCAGATAGGTGAAATCACCTAGAGGCGGGGATGAATAGGTGATAATGCTAATCAATGCACAAATTAAAAAGTTATGATGCAACGATCACCCAAAACAAGACTAGAAGCCGAATACTCCGTGAAGGGCTCTGAACTCCTTCTTCGTGATTCCTCTAGATAAGAGTTTAAGATGCGCAATGCAATCTTGTTGTGTGAGTATTGATCGACAATATAGTAATGAATATGAAGCAAGTGAATATAGCAATGAATATAAAGCAAGTAAATGAAGCAAGTAAACCAATCGCAAACACAGAGAATTTTTTTGAGGTTCGAGCACCCAGCTCTACGTCCCCGCCTTCACCCAAAAGGATTTCTAACCACTATAACTTTTACAAAGAGTTACAACCACACCAGAGTACCCAACTCCTCAATCACACTCCTCTAGTCCAGAGGTAGTGGAGCCACAAATACAAGAATCTCTTGGTGATCAAAAGACAACAAACCCTCTTTTGAAAAACCTTTTCCCTTACAAAAATCCTATAGAATAATGTGTAGGATTGAAGCTCAAGTATTGTAAGTGAAAAAGAGAATAAATTTGAAGAGAGTTTTGAACCAAAAACTTCAGTAATGAAGAGAGATTTTGAGCACAAAAACAGAGAACAAAAACTTCTTTTGAAAGCCTTTAAACTTGAATTCTTTTGCAAAAAATTATTGTAATCACCTCAACCCTAATCATCTCTGTTTATAGGATAGAGGTAGGGATCATAAGGTAAACTGATATAATGATTAATTAGGAAGGATTAAACCCAAATCCAGCCCTAAAACTCGTTTAGAGAAGAAAATCACGTTTTAAAACGTGTTAAATAAACTAGCCGTTAAGGCTGAAATCAAGCCACGGTCGACCGGGTTTTCAAAAAATTTAGCCGTTGCCAGCCCACGGTCGACCGCCCAGTCGACCAAAACAAACAGAGACTAGGCTATTTTCAGTCGGTCGAAGGTCGGTCGACCGAAATGGGGTCCGGTCGACCGCCCGTCGACCGGGAAACGTGCACACATGCACGCACCCAAACGGTCAGATTCCCGGTCGATCGGTCGGTCGACTGTTCTGACCTGAAACAGAGCCGGTCGACTGCCCGGTCGACCGCAACAGGCCAAAAACTATACTTTTGAAAAATGTTTTGAAGATCTTGATAATTTTTCAAAGTACTTTTGATCAAGACATGGTATACATATAAAATAGAGTTTGTAAGTAATATGTTTAAAAATAATTTTGTATATAGGAGAAATTTCTTTTAGAAATATCTTGTGCACAAAATCTTGTGTGTGGGGAATTTTGAGCTTCAAACCTATTCACTATTCTTTAACAAACTAAAAATATAAAAAAAAAAACTAAGAAATGAAGTCTCTGAGCCACGCTAAACCAAGCTAGAGCCTTCTCTTCAATGAAAACTTCCTCTTGCGCCTTTTTCCTTTTTAGCATCATAAACCTTGCAATAGCTAAGAAAGGCCATCATGAACGGTACTAACCTGAAACTCATTATAAACAACTTATTAGTACCATATAGCTTCTATGTGTTTTGTTATCATCAAACTTAAACAAATGGAGAGTGTAACCTTTTGGGCCAACAATCTCCCCCTTGACAAAACATATAGGCTATAACACAAGATATAAAAGAGAGGTAAAAACTCCCCCTCAAATGATGCTATATTAAACAAGTATAAAACAAGTTATCATGAGATAACAATAAAACACCATCAATAAAACGAAAACAAAACATCAATAAAAACACCAAATCATATTTCTCCCCCTTTTTGTCATACATCAAAAAGGGATATATTAGCAAGAAAACTTTCTTATTCAACAACACAAACATTAAGTTCACCACATATCAAAGAAAATCTATTATAATTAAGTGGTTTAGTGAAAATATCGGCAAGTTGCAAATCAGAAGAAACATAATCAATCTCATTATCACCTTTCTCAAATTGATCTCTATGAAAGTGATATCTAATCTCAATGTGCGGTCTTACTATTTTGATTTGCATTCTTAGTCATATGAATAGTATTAGTATTATCACAAAATATTTTTATATGATCAAAATGCAAATCATAATCAAGAAGAGTATGTTTCATCCAAAGGACTTGTGCACAACAAGCCCCCCCGCAACATACTCCGCCTCGGCGGTTGAGAGAGCTACCGAATTTTATTTCTTAGAAGACCATGAAACAAGACAATTACCAAGAAATTGACATGTTCCACTAGTACTCTTCCTATCCACTCTACAACCCGCATAGTCGGTATCCGAAAAACTCGTCATTGAAAAATCTCCGGTTTTCGGATACCATAGACCCATTCCAATAGTGCCCTTAATATAACGAATAATGCGTTTTATCGCAATTAAATGAGATTCTTTGGGACACGATTGGAATCTAGCACAAAGACACACACTAAACATGATATCCGGCCTACTAGCCGTTAAATACAACAAGCTACCAATCATGCTTCTATACAATTTTGTATCAACACACTTACCTTGGACATCCTTATCAAGCTTGGTGGTGGTGGCCATGGGAGTGTTGCAAATTTTTGAATCTTCAAGTCCAAATTTCTTGATGAGTTCCTTGGAGTATTGGCTTGACATATGAATATCTCATCGCGCATTTGCTTGATTTGGAGTCCAAGAAAATAGTTCAATTCACCCATTAATGACATCTCAAATTCACGTTACATGCATTGTTCAAACTCCTTGCAAAGTAACTCATTAATAGAACCAAAAATTATATCATCAACATATATTTGAACTATAAGAATGTCACTATTCACATGCTTAGTAAATAATGTGGTGTCTACTTTGCCTTTAACAAAATCATTTGAAAGAAGAAAACTAGAAAGCCTTTCATACCAAGCTCTTGGAGCTTGTTTTAAACTATATAATGCTTTATCAAGTTTGAAAACCAAATTTGGATGAACATGATCTACAAAACTGGGAGGTTGTTCAACATAAACTTCCTCATCAATAAAACAATTAAAAATGCACTTTGTACATCCATTTGAAAAAGTTTTAAAATTTTTAAAAGATGCATAAGCTAGTGTGATCCGTATGGCTTCAAGCCGTGCTATGGGTGCAAAGGTCTCCTCAAAGTCGATTCCTTCAACTTGAGTGTAACCTTGGGCCACTAACCTAGCCTTATTCCTAATAACATTTCCTGACTCATCTAACTTGTTCCTAAAAATCCACTTAGTACCAATTATTGGTCTATCGTGGGGTCTAGGAATAAGGCGCCAAACTTGGTTGCGCTCAAATTGATTGAGCTCTTCTTGCATAGCTAGCAACCAAATGAGTCACCCTCAGCTTCGAGGATGTTTTTGGGTTCAAAATGAGATATGAATGCAAAGTTACCACACAATTCATGGAGTTTGGAGCGAGTGGTTACCCCTTTAGATTCATCACCTATGATGAGATCTTTGGGATGATTCGTAGCGTATCTCCAATCTTTAGGAAGTGGTTGAGAGTTTTCTACTTCATCCTTTTGAACTTCACCAATGGATTCTTGCTTTTCTTCTTGAATGGGTGAGTCCTTCAAGGATATTTTCTCCATATCTTCACCTAAAGAGTCAATCTCTACAACATTCTCAACAATAGTATTAGATTCTTCAAATTTAACATGCATAGATTCTTCAATAGTATGAGAAGATTTATTGAATACTCTATAAGCTTTTCTAGTGCTAGAATATCCAAAAATATTGCTTCATAGGCCTTAGCATCAAATTTATCCAAATTATCTTTAGTATTCAAAACAAAACACTTGCACCCAAAAACTTTAAAATATGAAACATTTAGTTTTCTTAAATTATAAATTTCAAAAGAGGTTTTGAAAGTATTTTTATACAAATAAATACGATTTGATATGTAGTATACGGTGTTAACGGTCTCGGCCCATAAGTATTGAGGGAGCCCATATTCACTTGTCATAGTCCTAGCCATTTCTTGAAAAGTTCTATTCTTCCTTTCTACTACTCCATTTTGTTGTGGAGTTCTAGGACATGACATTTCATTCTTAATTCCCTTTTCATCACAATAAGTCATGAAGAGTTTGTTAACAAACTCACCACCTCTATCACTTCTTTTTTTAAAATCAAAAATCTTTTTTCTTTTTCAACTCTTTTTCGAAAAATCTTAAAATGCGAAAAAGTTTAATTTTGTGTTCCAAAAAGAAAACCCAAGTGAATCGAGAAAAATCATCAATTAAAACAAAAACATATCTACTTCCATTTAAGCTTTTACTTTTAGTTGGTCCAAAAAGATCCATGTGAATCAATTCTAATGGCCTAGTTGACATGATATCTTTGATTGGTTTGAAAGAAGACTTGGTTTGTTTCCCAGGTTGGCACGCACCACAAATGCGATCTTTTTTAAACTTCAAAAAGGAATACCCTTCACCAATTCCTTAGAATTAATTCTAGCAAGGTGATCAAAAGATGCATGTCCTAATCTTCTATGCCAAAGTCATGAAATCTCATCAAAAACATTCAAGCATTAGTAGAACAATCCAAATTAAGCATATCAATAATATAGACATTATTTTCACGAAATCCGGTGAGAATACAATCATTAGTTTTACAATCAAAAATTTTGCAAGAAGAGTCATCAAACACAACTTTGAGACCACGATTACATAATTGACTTATACTACGTAAGTTATGTTTAAGCCCATCAACAAGAACAACATTTTCTATTAAAGGAGATGCACCAATCTTAATGTTACCTATACCGATGATGATGCCCTTGAATCATCTCCGAAGGTGACGGTGCCACCTTCAACGTACCTTGATAGGGTTGTGAAGTTGTTGATATCCCATGTCATATGCTTTGAACAACCACTATCAAGGTACCACCATTCCTTACGTCTTGGAGCCTTGGTGTGTACCTACATCAAATAATTTAAGACTTGATTTTGGTACCCATATTTTCTTGGGTCCTAAAGGGTTAGTATCTCGAACCCACACAAGATTATTTGTCCTACTTACATGATCATAGCAAAATTTAGCTAAATGACCATTCCGGCCACAATAAGTGCATCTATAAATTTTTCCATATTTAAATGCATAATGAGCATGTGGCTTACGAACATGTGAATTGTGAGCATGAGTAGTTTTAACATGAGTGTCATGTGAAGTGTTGGCATGATAAGCATGAGAATTTTAGCATGAATCGTTTTATCATTCTTAGCATGTGGAGTGTGCAAATGCTTCTTTGAAAACATTTCCTCTAATTTATTAGTATTAAAAGCACATTCTTGTAAAACATTTCCAAAATCATTGATTTTAGTTTTTAACAAAGATAATTCATTTTCATCATTTTTGAAAATTTAGTTTTACAAGCAACTTTATAAACATCAAACTCTCTTTTTGTTGAAATAAGATTAGAAGAAAGTTCATCCTTTTCTTTTGAAGAAATAGCAAGTTGATTTTTAAGCATCTCAATTTTCTTTTTCAATTTTGAACATTCTACCTTTTTATCATCAAAACTTTCAGAAAGTTCAATAAAAGCATGTTCTAACATTTCTCTACTTATTTCATTTTCATCATCAAGTGGTTGAGAAGTTACCTTGGGTGTGTTTGCCATGAAATACATATTTGCCGTATCGACCTCATCTTCGGATTCACTTTCCGAATCCCAAGTGGCTTTGTATACCTTCTTTTCAACCGGCCTCTTTTGCTTCAAGGAGGAGATCATCTTTTTCTTGAAGTCAGGGCAATCGGCCATGATGTGTCCAGGTTTTCGACAGTTGTAGCATATGATCCTTTTCTCCTCCTTCCCTTCCCATTGTCTTCTAAAGTTGAGCTTATTCTTACGGTATATTCTCTTTACATTTCTTACAAAGAGAGATAGCTCTTCATCATCTTCTTCATCTTCTTCTTCATCGTAGTTGGAAGAGGAAGACTTGAAAGCTATTGACTTTTTCTATTGAGGTACCGCATCTTCTCTAGCCTTCTTCTCCATCTCATGAGTCTTAAGGTTTCCAATAAGACTTATGAGCTCCATCTCGTCCTTGTCATTCAACTCCTTCAAGGTGATAGCTTTAATTTCCCATGACAAGGGAAGAGCACGAATCACTTTACGCACCTTTTGGTCGTTGCTTATTTCATCACCTAGAGAAGAAAGAGCATTAGTAATCTTAGTAAACTAGGTAATCATATTATCAATAGATTCATCTTCTAGCATTTTAAAACTTTCATATTGGGAACGCAAGAGATCTATTTTAGCGCTCTTGACTTGTGATGTCCCCTCATGAGTGACCAATAAGTATTGCCAAATCTCAAAGGCGGATTTGCAATGGATAACCCGTGTTAGATCATCCTCATTCAAAGCTAAAAGTAGGGCATTTTGAATCTTAGAGTTAGCCTCATATTCCTTGAAGGTGAGTTCGGACCAAGTGTCCTCTTCACTTTCGGGTCTACTATAGGGCTTGGTCAAGGACTTAGCAACTAGACTACCTAGAGATTGTAGAAAAATAGTCATCCTAACTTTTCATATGGGAAAGTTGAGTCCATCAAATTTGGGAGGGGTCTTAATGTTACCGGCCATCTTTACTAGTGTATGAATGAAGAATATGCAAAGAGTGATTAGCAATTTTTAGGATCTCTCTAAGGATGTGAAGCCAAAAACTAGAGTCCTTGTTCTGATACCAATTGAAATCACCTAAGGGGGTGAATAGGTGATAATGCTAATCAATGCACAAATTTAAAAGTTATGATGTAACGATCACCCGAAACAAGACTAGAAGCCGAATACCCCGTGAAGGGCTCTGAACTCCTTCCTCGTGATTCCTCTAGATAAGAGTTTGAGGTGCGCAATGCAATCTTGTTGTGTGAGTATCGATCGACAATATAGCAATGAATATGAAGCAAGTGAATATAGAAATGAATATAAAGCAAGTAAACCAATCGCAAATACAGAGAATTTTTCCGAGGTTCGAGCACCCAGTTCTACGTCCCCGCCTTCACCCAGAAGTATTTCTAACCACTATAACTTTCACAAAGAGTTACAACCACACCGGATTACCCAACTCCTCAATCACACTCCTCTAGTCCAGAGGTAGTGGAGCCACAAATACAAGAATCTTTTGGTGATCAAAAGACCACAAACCCTCTTTTGAAAAACCTTTTCCCTTACAAAAATCCTATAGAATAATGTGTAGGATTGAAGCTCAAGTATTGTAAGTGAAAAAGAGAATAAATTTGAAGAGAGTTTTGAACCAAAAACTTCAGTAATCAGAGAGAATTTTGAGCACAAAAATAGAGAACAAAAATTTCTTTTGAAAGCCTTTAAACTTGAATTCTTTTGCAAAAAATTGTTGTAATCACCTCAACCCTAATCACCCTATTTATAGGATAGAGGTAGGGATCATAAGGTAAACTGATATAATGATTAATTAGGAAGGATTAAACCCAAATCCAGCCCTAAAACTCATTTGGAGAAGAAAATCACGTTTTAAAACGTGTTAATTAAACTAGCCGTTAAGGCTGAAATCAAGCCACAGTCGACCGGCCGGTCGACCGGGTTTTCAAAAATTTAGCCGTTGCCAACCCACGGTCGACCGCCCGGTCGATCGAAACAAACAGAGACTAGGCTACTTTCAGTCGGCCGAAGGTCGGTCAACCGAAATGGGGTCCGGTCGACCGCCCGGTCGACCGGGAAATGTGCACACATGCACGCACCCAAACGGTCATATTCCCGGTCGACCGGTCGGTCGACCGTTCTGACCTGAAAACAGAGCCGGTCGACCGCCCGGTCGACCGCAACAGGCTAAAAACTATACTTTTGAAAAATGTTTTGAAGATCTTGATAGTTTTTCAAAGTACTTTTGATCAAGACATGGTATACATATAAAATAGAGTTTGTAAGTAATAGTTTAAAAATAATTTTGAATATAGGAGAAATTTCTTTTAGAAATATCATGTGCACAAAATCTTGTGTGTGGGGAATTTTGAGCTTCAAACCTATTCACTATTCTTTAACAAACTAAAAATATAAAAAAAAACTAAGAAATGAAGTCTCTGAGCCACAATGAAGTCTCTGAGCCACGCTAAACCAAGCTAGAGCCTTCTCTTCAATGAAAACTTCCTCTTGCGCCTTTTTCCTTTTTAGTATCATAAACCTTGTAAACCTTACAATAGCTAAGAAAGGCCATCATGAATGGTACTAACCTGAAACTCATTCTAAACAACTTACTAGTACCATATAGCTTCTATGTGTTTTGTTATTATCAAAACTTAAACAAATGGAGAGTGTAACCTTTGGGCAACAATAGGGCTTCCCTCAGAGCTTCTCTTGTTGACTTTGATAGTCTCAAGAGCTCGTAGAGGGTGATCCTGGCCGGGATATTGGCCAATTGAGCCAAGACGTCAAAACGGAAAGGTGTTGGAGATCCTTCCGCGTTGTTCTTTGGAAGAGCCTTGGAAAACTGAAGCTCTTTCTGTTTCTCTACAAGTTGCTTTGCGGAGGGCTTGGTTGGCTCTGCAGTAGGTTTAGGAGGGCTTGCCACCATCTCGTCGTACTTCTTTAAATATGACTTACCCGAGCGAGTTTCTGTCGCGAGTTGTTTATTGAGTGCTACAGCAAGGATGATTGTTTCCCCTTCCGAATCGATCAGTGAAGGATTATCGGTTTCTGCTTCTCGGGAAGAAGCGTACACCACATTGCAGGACGAAACTTTCACCTTACCTTTGGACTTTCTGTTGGCAACAATAGTCCACTGTTGGCCATCCACAAGGTCAGGATGAACCCACATAATTTCTCCCTGAGGTATCGGGATAGGTACAAGACCTTTCTCATGTTGATGATGTGGGTCTGTATTGATCATTCTTAATTCCCCTTTCGGGATGAGAACTACTCCGGATGGTGCTGGAGGCTGTTTTCCAAACTGAAGAAATGATGTCATATTAGCTGTCACTTTCTTCTGTTATAGACAAAGCTTTAGCACTTTCACATCGATCAGAGCTTGAAGGATATCTTTGAAGACATAACAGCTCTTAGTGGGGTGCCCTAGCATCCTATGATACAGGCAGTAGTTAGGATTGTCGAACTTGCCGACTTCTTCAGGAAGTCTAGCTTTAGGAAGCTTCAACCTATTGCTCTTATTGAGTAACTTGAACAACAAATCGACATGCTCATCTTTGAAGGAATACTGCTTGTTGGCACACGGCTGACTTGAAGAACCACCTCCCCTGGCCGGCTGAGGTTTGACGGGGGATTTTGTTTCTGTCGCCAATGTATATTTTCTTTTTAGTTGAAAAGATATTTCTAGCGCGCGCCTTGTCAACTTTTTGGGTCTGGGTTTGTTTTCTTCTGCCCTAACCCTGGTGACAATTTCTTCAGCCTGTTCACCTTGCTGGACCAATTGCTTCCAGATGCAACTTTCAGTGACTCCTATCTGCGCTAGGAGTGAAGTTTATAGATTGTGATGGCATGTTTCTACCAGGGTGGCCTGGATCATTCTGCTAGGACATCGGAGCACCATATTCTGAAATCTCTCCATAAATATTTTGACTGACTCTCTTTTTCGCTGCTTTGTTGCCAGGAGAGTGGGCATTGTAATTTTCGAGTCATCTTCAAAGAAGCATATCAGGAAGAGCTTTTCCAAATCACCCCAGTTTTTTATGAAGCCTTCTGGGAGATTCATGAACCATTCAAAGGCAAGGCTTTTAGAGTGCCGATGAACAAACGTGCCAAGATGGCATCATTATCTACTACATTTCTTGTCTGAGACTTGAAGTAGTAGATATGTTGGTTCGGTGACCCTTTGCCATCGAAGGCCTATAAGGTCGGAGCTTTGAACTTAGGAGGGTACGGAATAAGGTCCCACTCGGCCAGATATGGCCGGACCACTCCTGCTTCTTGGAGGCCTTTTCGGTGGTAAGGGCTTCCAGATACTGCTCTAATTGACTCATTCTTTTAGAATGAATACCCCCATTTTTCGGGTTGCCTTCCTCTTTAGACGAAGATTTAGACGACTCGGAATTAGATTGCCCCTTCTCCTCGATATGTATGGAAGATGAGCTCTCTCCTTCTTTCCGTTTGCCTTTAGACTTCTTAGAAGAAGCTTTGTCGATTGACTTTCTCTTATCTTCAAGCAATAGTGCAAGTATCTGTTTGAGGGAATCGATAGATTCTTGTTGAGTATGAATCATATCGAATTGTTCCCTTTGGACCTGGGCTTGTTGTTCAAAGCGCTTGGCCGTCTCCTCGGGAGTATTTGTCATGTACACAAAGGCTTCCTTCTCTATGAAAGAGTTTGAGGCCTGTGATTCTGCAACGACAGAGTGTGATTCACTTACTTCAATGCCCCGAGCTAGGGCACTGTAGTTGATCGGGGCGACCGTACCAGTCCGAGTGCGAGTATACCGATACACTCCTTCTGGTTCCCTGTCAGACTTGTTGGAGCTGACCGCCGGTTGTTTTCCCCTACTTCTACTTGCCATGTTCACAGTGATTTCAAGGTACTCCACGTCAGAGAAGGCTCTCCTTCTGTGAGAGCGACACCTCTTGGCTGATTGGGAGGTCGAGGTCAATCGTCTGAATACGGCTTTTTACTTGCATGTGAGCTGCAGCGGCATTCAGAGAACATTGCTGTGATGAGCCGTTCACAACAACAGGATGGAGTGATCTGATTAGCACTCCTTTTCTTTGTCAAATAATCTCTTAGATCCGTTGGAGGGGAATCAAAGAGATTGGCATTGGGTTATCGAGGGCTTTTTAGCTTCTGAGGGCCACCCTTACGTCGAGAATCTGAGACGCAGGGTTTAGAAATGTGGAGCTCACGTTGTGTAGAACAGGCGCAGCTCTCGCGTTTTGATTTTAAAATGTGGGTCTCGTGTCTCTGCTGAGCAGGGACGCGGGCCTCGTATTGCTGATTATCGCGTTTGGTGAGCGACGGTTGGGATACGCGGACTTTCTCAATTCCGTGTTTGGTTGTAGAGACGAGGGTCTCGTGTCTCTGAGAAGAAGTATAGCCCTCGCGCTGCTGAACGTTGCGTTTGGGAAGTGAAGTCTTAGAAATGCAAGCCTGTTGGGCTTTGCATTTTGGTCTCCATACACAGACTTCGCGCGTCTGACGTAAATTAGAAGAGACAGAGGCTTGAGCCTCGCGTTCTGTATCTACTGGATGATCGGCAAAAAGCAAGCACTAAAATAAGAGAAGGAAGTATGGGTTGATGTTACTGCTTTTGCGATTCTTCCGTAGTAGCAAAGTGGCTATACGGGTCGTATCCACAAGGAGGGAGAGCGATGGAAGCTTGATGCGGCTTCAAAGTTCAAGAAGAAAGAAAGTTCTTGTTTCCAAATAAAGAATTGAAAAGTGAAAACAAGTTGTTTTAAAGAATTGTTGGAAAATGTTTTGGTAGTTTGTAAAAGTGATTTTTTTCTTAGTTGTAAAAATGCGTGGCTAACTTTCTACTAAGTGCTCCCACTAATTTCTAACTTTTGGAAGATAGCCTCATGATGGATCATAAGTGAACACAACCCTTTTGAATTGGAACTATTCACGTAGAAATCAAGTGAAAGTTCATCCTAAAACTTAGCTTTACACGGCAAAAACTCAGACATTCCCTTATTAAGATCCAATAGAAGGCGAGAATAAGGGAAGACACGAGTGCACTAACGGTATCGGCAAAGTTAAAAGGAAAAGTCTCTAACTTACAATAACAAGCAAAGTACACAACCCATAGATCATCAAAAACTCATTAAGTATGAAGTATAAGAAAGTAAATACTTGTAGGTAAATTAGAGTTAGAACCCTCGTCTTAAGATGCCATACCTCTTGTGTCACGCCCCGCTTCCCAAAATACGCTGGAGCGGAGACGCGACATGAGTCGACGACGCATATACGCAAAGAAAATACCTCACGTATATGCGTTAAGCCTTAAGTAACCCGAAACAAGCTATAAATTTATACTATAATGAGTCAACGACCACTGCAATAATACATATAAGCATCCACGCATAATATCATATGAATAAAGAACTGGAAGAACAAATAAATCTGATATAACGAGAATCAGGAAATAATATGAAGACAAGAAAGATAAGAATACCGGAATTGAATAGGGAGAAGCTCCCGCTCTTCGTGAAGCGTACCGTCTCCTCGAACACCTGCACAATAGAAACAAAGCGTCCAATATCTGGACGTGCAAATCCAGGGTCGTCAGAAAGCGGCCTGGTGAGTGTGTGTGTAAAGGGGAGAGCTCGTGCATATAAACAATGTGCACAAAATAATAACCAAATAAACTACATACAGAAGATAACTAAATAACATGATAAACAGATAACTAAAGGATAATTGCATAACAACATGAATGAAAATAAAAGTCAACTATCACAACTGTAAACAAGCAACCAATGTCAAGATGTGTAACCTAGCATATGTCACTAGTCTGGTCTGGTGTACAATCCTATATCTATCATAGATTATATATATATATATATATATATATATATATATATATATATATATATATATATATATATATATATATATATATATATATATATATATATATATATATATATATATATATATATATATATATACAGTCGAGTGATCACGGTTAGTCATAATACATTAATAATTATCATTATTAATTATGTCAGCGAACACCAATTGCCACATGTAATAGACGCATCCCATACTACGCCTACCACACATGCCAATAGAGATCCTCAGTTATTGAAACTGATCGGTTGGAGACATTGTCTGTGTTTTAGGTAGGTCCCGTGCATACCCGGGACCACGGCCCAGACTCTTGGCGCTGAACTAGGACCTACCGTAAGGTAGTCAGGAACATGTATAACAGGAGCAGGTACATGTATAACATGTATAATAGGAACAGGACGGGGTGCCAGTCACCCCACGGGAACCCTGCAATAGAACCCTCTTTCGGCTGCGCAACCTAAATCCTAGGTCCACCAAAATACAGACGTTGTCTCCTCCATCAATCTCCCCAATCCCAGTGTAAGTTGTCTAATATCATGTTATTAGTTTATAAAGATTACTTAATGTGAATGTCACTTGAATCACTGGGATAACTCGATGGTAGTCACGGTAACAATATCAACATGTGTAATCAGGATACCAGTATAACAGGAATATATAATATCAGTGAACAAGATACTGATATAACAGGAATATGTAACAAGTATAACATGAAGGTGTTGTTACCGTGTAACAATATTTTCCCAGCAATTAATGGTAACATGGACAAGATAGTTATCAGGTAGATATCAAGTATAATCAGTCAAGTTTCCTAGGCGATTATTTAGGGTGAGTAATGTCCTGCTGTCATGAATAGAATAATTCGTGCAATGTATATAATCAATTCATATCCTCAAAGTCATCGATATATCCATCTTCTAAGTCACTGATATATCTGAACCTCAATAACAGAAATAAATACAAGTTTTGATACACCTAATCAAATCCTCATATTTTAATTTGATCTAGATTATCATACACTCTCACTCTATCAAGGTCAATCACAGGATCCCAAAGTCAAGTAACATATCAAGTACACATATTTAAAAAAACCCACCAAGCCAGATCAAGTCAACCCAGTCAACGTCTATTCCTCAACCCCCAAGTCAACTCAAATCCAATCGAGTTTACCGACAGGTTCAAGTCCAAAATTTTCATTTTATCAATAAAGATCTCCTATTTATTAAATCATCAATATCCTAATCAATCAAAATCATAACTACGCAGTGTAACGTCCTCGATCAACATAGGGTCTAGATCACCCCTATATCTAATAGTCAATATCAATAAGATCATCAATATATCAATCAAACTCACCAATGCGATAATCCAAAAATAATAGCTCCTAATAATCCAAAAGTCAGTCTTATCGTATACACTAGAGTCAAGGGTATCATATTCACACATATCTATACATCGGTAAAACAGTCTATCAATAAACCAACATCATGTCTAACATGTCCTTAATAGCCAAAGGAGTTCTAATCGGAATAGTCACCAAACAATTCGTCTGATAATGCTATACATAAAATATGAGTCTCTAAACTCAATCACGAACCAATCCTCAAGATCAATATATTTATATTCTAAGATTATCACAACTAAATTAGTTACAAGATTAAATCCAGTCCACAGTATATCCATACTAGGCCTAAGCCAATAACGGTCATCTACCAATACATGAAATGACGCTGATACAAGCTCCTATCAACTATGTAAATAAAGTGAATAATCATGGATGACTCATACACTAGTACAAGGAATCAAACTGCTAAGACATAAAAGAAAGTCACATGAAATGATAAGTGTAACAGGTAAATGCATACCGACAACGGTAAATAAGCAATTGCACAAGAACGAACACTCACAACAAAATTAAATAAAATTAAATAAAGAAGTGAAACACTCACCTGAGTTAGATCGCAATCCAAAGCACTGGAAATCCTAGAATCCTGATAAATTTGAGTTGTTCCTCTTTACTTTCTCCTCAATCCCTGTACTTCGAAGCCCTTTTGTTCACAATCCGTTTGAGGAGAAGGGAAAGATGGAAATGGGGAGATTTTAGATTAGGGTTTTCTCTTAAGGTAAAAGAGAAAGAAGGGTTTGGGTCTTTATATAGGTTATAAGAGATTTTTGGAACCTGAATTCCAATTAGGTTAGATTACTTAATTTAGCAATTTATAATTCCAATTAGGTTAGGTTACTTAATTTACCAATTTAGAATTCCAATTAGGTTAGATTACTTAATTTAGCAATTTAGATAAGAATGGAAGGTTGCTGAAAAATCTCAAAGAGATTTGATTTAAATATGATTTTTATTATGATTTAAATTAGGATTAGGATTAGGATTTTTTTTTAAGATCATAATTTTGAAAATAAGATTTGGATTAGAATTGGGATTAGAATTGGGTTTTGGGTTAATGGGTAATAATCTTAATGGTAATGGGTTATAAGTTATTGGGCGTTAGTTAACAGAAATAAGTAATATTAAGAAAAATAGAGGGTGGGCTTGTGGGCTTAGCTTTTGGGCTTAAAGAAAAATAGGAAAAGGAGAAGAAAATGAATGAAAATAAGAAGTGGGCTTGGCTCATATGGGCTTAGCATAAAAAAGAAAAGAAAACAAAAAGGAAAGGAGAATGGGCTGAGCTTATTGGGCTTGGATGAAAATAATAATACTACCTATTAATAATAATTTAAAATAGCTAAATATAAGCAATAAGAGTCTACAAGTCATAAATAATAATACTAATAATGAGACTAAATCAAGCTAATTAATAATAATAAGATAATAGGTAGAATCAGTAAAATTTTTAAATAATAATAATAATATGATATTATTAAATAGGAGATATTACATCTTGTTTGCACAAGGCTTGTTTGACACTATTGACTCATGTGGGTATCAATCAAGTGTTAGAAATTAGTGGGTTAGTAGTTAGTTAGCCATGCTAATGAAAAGTTAGTTAGCCATAAAAGTAAAAGAAACAACAAAGGAAAAGAAGTGGAGAGAGGGAGTTGCACTACAAGAAAACAAAAGAAAAGAAAAGTTAAAGAAAGAAAGTTGCACTACAACAAAGTAAAAGAAAAGAAGTGAAGAAGAAGGAAGTTAAACTACAACAAGGAAGTAAAAGTAAATGGCAAAGACAAGTAAATGGAAAGAAGGAAGAGAAGTAGTACTTGTATTAGCTTGTCACCCTTCAAATACAATACTTACAAACTCTCTCTTTCACTCTAATGGCTAAAACTAAAACTAGAAGAAGAAAACTAAAGCAACTACAATTCCTAGCAACAAAACACAAATCACAACTCTAATCTCTGGATCTGCTCAAACTGAAGACCCCTGGGGGTATTTATAGGCACCAGGAGAAGGGGGCCACATGAACAACACGTGGCCCAAAGTGCAGGCGCGCGCGGCCAAAGGGCCGTGTTTCTGCGGCCCTGCCAGCGCGACGCACGCCTGGCTTCGGGTAGCGCGTCGCCCAGACTATCTTCTGATGCCTTGATCTTCTGGATTTGCGATTTGATACCCTAAGCTAACAAAATCTTCACCCTAAAGTCAATGGCTACTTGGTAGGCTTTTAATCACCAATTAAATAGTGATTTAGGTCTTCTTCTCATTTGCACACCATGGACCTAGGATCAAGCAAGCAAGGTTTATTAGCAAAATTTTACATGAAATAAATATGAGAATGTGATGAAAATTATGTAAAATTAGAGGCTAATCACACCCCCACACTTATCTTTTTGCTCGTCCCGAGCAAAACAAAAATAAGAAAATTATTATACCACTTTCGCAGGTGATGCGATTGCACTGATCATGTACAACAATCCTTTAAACCTCTAGGTTTTTCCTAGAGGAGGAGTGTTGTCTCCTGAGGGTTTTCAGCGGATTGCACCCACAGAATCCAGTAAGTAAAGAAAAGAAGTTAATTGCTAGAAAGAAATTTTCTCTCTCTCTCTTTTTTTTTTCATGAAAAAAAACTTTCAATCATCTAAGTAAAAATGACGGAATGATGTAAGAATTATGTTTAACCCTCATAAGTCCTCTTATACTTAGCCTTCATAAAAGAAGAAACTATGGTTTTTCTTTAAATTTAGAAAGGATCTTGTACTTCTAACTCATTCTTTTATTTTGCTTTAGATAATATGCATAATGTGTAAGTGTGGTGTGCTTGGGATTTTTCAACTCAACTTTGAATATCATTTAATTTTATTAATATTTACTTATTATTCTTGGTTCCATAAGGCTTTCTACTTCACTTATGTAACACATATCAAACCGATGACTCCCAAACCAGATGGTCTTAGGGCACCAGGTGGAAAAACACCCTTCAGGTCAAATATGCAAGTGGAGTAGGCCACGAAATCAAGATTTATTTATACATTATTGTATATAGAATTTTATTTTTGGCGTGAGTAATCATGCTTCTTGAGGCACAATTATCCAGCTTTTCTTTTTTTTTTTCTTCCAGAGTTGTGTGTGTGTGAGTTATGCATATTCTACTAAAGCTAAATAAACAGTATGAGTTATTTTCCTTATCCCTTCTAAGCTTTTAGTCAAACCAATCTTTCTTATTTATTTAGGCAAAAATAAAGATTCATTAATAAGGTTCCCGAAATTCCTATAATCTTTTGGTACTTTTATAAAGAGTATGAAATTTCTTTTCAATCTGGAGATATTTTTTTGAAAGAAAAAGAAAGAATAAAAGGAAAAAGAAAAAGTGTTAGCACCCCCCACACCTATCTAATGCATTATCCTCAATGAATGCAGATGGAAATGCAAATGCAATAAATAGGGGGAAGAAATGATGTCACCATCTTCGTGGACTCGGGCCGGCCAAGTGCGAATAGGCTAAAGAAATGTTAAAAAGAATGTAGAAGGGGTAAGCATATAAACAAATTTTTTTTTATTTATTTGTTGTGGTTAGGTGTATGACGGGGCAAAAAGAGTCAGCACACTATCATCCAGAGTCATAGGCTCATTGGTCAAGAAGGGGGCTTCAGTCTTTGCCCATTCACTTTGAATTCTGTGTTGTTCTTAGGGTCTGCAATAAGCACAGCACCGTGTGGGAAAACAGTGCGCACAATGAACGGTCCCGACCAACGAGTTTTCAGCTTCCCCGCAAAAATATGAAGCCTAGAGTTATACAGCAAAACCCTATCTCCCGGTGCAAAGTTTTTTCGGGTTATGATTTGGTCATGAAAAAGTTTAGTCCTGCTCTTGGTGATTCGGGCATTCTCATAGGCTTCATTCTGTATCTCCGCTAATTCTGAACTCTGCAGTCTCCTAAGTTCACCGGCCTTGATCAGATCAAAGTTGAGTTGCTTAATTGCCCAGAGGCCCTGGTGTTCTAACTCTACTGGCAGATGCAGGCTTTTTCAAACACGATTCTATAAGGAGACATCCCCAGAACTGTCTTAAAAGCAGTGCGGTAAGCCACAATGCATCATTGAGCTTAACCGACCAATCCTTTCGGTTTTGTCCGACAGTCTTTTCCAGAATGAGCTTGATCTGTCGGTTGGTGACTTCGACCTGCCCATTTGTCTGGAGATGACACGGAGCAGATAACTTGTGATTGATGGAATATTTTCGCATCAGAGCTTCAAAAACTCTGTTGCAGAAATGTGATCCATTATCACTAATTATCGCTCTGGGGGTGCCAAATTGGGAGAAGATGTTCTCTTTGAGAAATTTGACAACCACTTTGTTTCCATTCGTCTTAGTTGGCACAACTTCTACCCACTTAGAGCCATAATCTATAGCAACCAAAATGATCTGGTTGCCGAAGGAACTGGGGAATGGCCCCATGAAATCGATACCCTAAACATCAAAAATTTCAACTTCAAGGATTGGGTTCAGGGGCATCATGTCTCTTCTTGAAATTTTCCCAATTTTCTAACAATTTGCGCATGACTTGCAAAATGATATGAGTCTTTGAACAAAGTGGGCCAGTAGAACCCACTTTGTAGAACCTTCTCTGCAGTCTTGCGGGGACCGAAGTGTCCTTCGCATGCAAGGTCATGGCAAAATCTGAGCACACTCCTCTGTTCCTCCTCTGGTTGCATCGCCTAATAATTTGGTCGGGACAATACTTAAAAAGATACGGTTCTTCCCAGAAGAAGTACCGTACTTGGGCAAAGAAGCGGTATTTGTCTTGCTTTGTCCAGTCAGCGGGTAATTGTCCCGTGGCCAGGTAATTAACAATGTCCGCATACCAGGGTTCCTTAAGAATGGCTATGATGTGTTCGTCTCGGAAATCCTCGTTGATCAAAGCTTGAATGGTTGGTGCATTTGGAATTCGTGAGAGATGATCAGCGACCACATTTTTTATACCTCGTTTATCCCAGATTTCTAAGTTAAATTCTTGAAGCAAAAGGATCCACCGAATCAATCGGGCTTTTGCTTCCTTCTTGGTCATGAGGTATTTCAGAGCCGAGTGATCCATAAAAATCACCATCTTTGAACCTAACAAGTAGGGCCGGAACTTTTCTAAGCAAAGACAACGGCTAAGAATTCCTTCTCAGTCGTTGTATAATTCTGTTGGGCATCATTCAAGGTTCTACTCGAATAGTAAATCACGTGCTGCCTATTATCGATGCGCTGTCCTAGAACAGCGCCAATAGCAAAATCAGATGCATCACACATGATTTCAAATGGCTGGGCCCAATTAGGAGCAGAAATAATAGGCGCAGAAATAAGTTCTTGCTTAAGCTTCCCCATGACTTGAAACATTCATTGTTGAAATCAAAGGGCACGTCCTTAGCGAGCAGGTTGGTTAAGGGCCTCGCGATTTTGCTAAAGTCCTTAATGAACTATTGGTAGAACCCAGCATGCCCTAAAAAGGATCTAATATCCTTGATGCTTTTGGGTGGTGGAAGCTTAGCAATCACTTCTACTTTAGCCTTATCCACTTCTATGCCTCTCCTCGAAATCTCATGGCCCAAGACAATCCCCTGTCTCACCATGAAGTGACATTTTTTTCCAGTTTAGAGTTAGGTTCTTATCAATGCATCTATGTAGCACTAACTCTAGGTGATGAAGACACTGATCAAATGAATCTCCGTAGATGGAGAAGTCATCCATGAAAATCTCAAGAAAACGTTCCACCATGTCAGAGAACAAACTAAGCATGCACCGTTGGAACGTTGCGGGAGCATTGCACAATCCAAAAGGTATGCGCCGATAAGCAAAGGTTCCGAATGGGCAGGTGAACATCATCTTTTCCTAGTCTTCTGCAGCAATGGGGATTTGATTGTATCCCGAGTACCCATCTAGGAAGCAGTAGTACTCATGTCCAGCCAAACGCTCAAGCATTTGGTCGATGAAGGGTAGCGGAAAGTGGTCTTTACGGGTAGCTGCATTCAGCTTCCTGTAGTAGATACGAACACGAACCTTGGTAGGTAGTCTTGTTTGTACCAACTCTTTTTCCTCATTTGCTAACACCGTAAAGCCAGCCTTCTTTGGGACCGCATGAATAGGGCTAACCCATTGGCTATCAGAAATGGGATAAATGATCCCATTATCTAATAGTTTCAGAATTTTAGCCTTAACAGCCTCTTGCATGAGAGGGTTAAGCCTGCGTTGTGGGTCCCTCTAGGGTTGCTTCATTGATTAAATAGATTCTATGTTGCACTATGGCTGGACTTATTCCCTTGATGTCCTTCATCGTGCATCCATGGCTTCCTTATGTCTTCTCAGAATAGACATTAAGCTGTCCTCTTGTTGCTCAATCAGGTGGGATGCTATGACGACTGGCAAGGTGTCCTTTCCGCCCAGGTAGGCGTACTTGAGGTGTTCAGGCAAGACTTTTAGCTCTAGGGAAGGTGTTGCTTCATTGGAGGCAATCTCTGGGTTTTCAATCCTATGATGAGGTACACTTGGGCTTGATGCCCAATCCACTTCTGAATCCACGATCTGGTCTAGATTAAAATTCTCACCCTCCAGATCAAACTCTGCCTCAGTTTCTGCCTCCATACTTTCCTCATGCTCACTGGTCAGGTTTTCAACAGAATTGACCTCAAACGTCTGATCATTGACATCCCTAGGTTGTCTTCCAAGATTGAAGACATTGACTTCCTTCGTCATGTCTCTAAAAGTCAATCGCATGGACCCGTTCCTACAGTTGATTATGGCATTGGCTGTAGCAAGGAATGGGCGCCCTAAGATGACGGGAGTTTGAGACCTAAGATTGGACACAGGTTGGGTCTCAAGCATAATGAAGTCAACGGGGTAAATGAAATTCCCGACCCAGATAAGGACGTCTGTGATTTCCCCCTTCGGGATCTTCACATATCGGTCAGCTAGCTGAATGGTGACTCAAGTTGGGCTTAGCTCGCCAACCCAAGTTGCTGGTATACTGAGAGAGGTAGCAAGTTGATACTTGCTCCCAGGTCAAGAAGCGCTCTATTGATTTCGGTCTGTCTTATGGTGCAGGAAATGGTAGGACATCTGGGATCCTTGTATTTCACCAGAATGGGACCAGACAGAATTTTGCTTATATTAGTGGCCAAGAACACTTTCTTGGGCACATTGGTCTTTCTCTTCTTCGTACACATATCCTTAAGAAATTTGGCATAAGCTGGGACTTGTTGGATAACGTCAAGAAGTGGCACATTCAATTTGACCTGGTTGAACATCTCTAGCATTTTCTCCATGTGCATATTCTTATTATTGTCCTAAGCCTATTGGGAAAGGGTGCTATAGGCTTATGAACTTGTTCAGTAGCTTTGTCCTCGTCAGATGTTTGTGGAGCGGATTGGGAGGAACTAGTAGAGGTGGAGGCTGGTGTGGGATTAGGATGGACTAGACTTTTCTTTTGGTAGACCTGGTTGTCTACCTTCTTTCCAGATCGAAGTGTGTGATAGCATTGCACTGGTTAATTGATGGATCCTGAATTTCATATGCTTGATTGGAGTTTTTGGGTTAACTAGCGGCTGACGAGGTAAAGTACCTTTTGGTCTTTCACTTAGGGAGCTAGCTAACTGGCTCATCTGCATTTTCAATCTCGATATAGCCTGTGAATGATTGTTCAGAGTTTGTCCCTGATTTTGCATAAAAGCGGTTGGGACTTTATGAAAGCCTCTATGCTCTCCTCCAATTTACTGATTTTCTTTTCCATTGGTGAGCCTTGGGAGGAGGAAGCTGGGGCTTGACTGGGAAAAGTGGTGGAGGAGTAGATGGTGAAAATTGTTGGAAAAATTAGGCCTGGGAGGATTGTTTTGGGCCCAGGAGAAATTGGGGTGATTTCTCCAGCCGAGATTGTATGTTTGTGAGTAGGGGTTGTGTGGCGGCCGTGAATAAACCGCGTTCAGGTGTTCCGGTGGCACTTGTTGGGTGTGAAAAATAGGGCACTCTTTAAAGACATGATTTGGTGCCTGACAGTACGAACAACCCGGATTGTGAATTGGTGGTGGGTTGATCTGGTTGACATTGGCAGGCTCTTTAGTTTCCAGGGCCTCAATCCTTCTTATTAGGGTAGCAATCTTAGCCTCGGCAGCTATGGATGATTCTAGAGATAGGGGCCCTCCTCTTGAAGCTATAGATTGTGAATTCCTAGGTTTCTCCGAGGCTGGCTCCCATTGCAGGGTTTTCTCCGCTAAATCCTCAAATAAATCCAAACCCTGATTCTCATCCTTCTGCAAGAACCCTCCCTGACACGTCATTTCTAACAGGATCTTAGTCTGATAATCTAGAGCATCGTAGAGAATCTGGTACTGACACCATTTCTCCACTCCATGATGAGGGCACTGAGTTAGGAGATCTTTGAATCGCTCAAAGTATCTCCAAAATAGTTCGCTCGGTTCTTGCCTAAACTGCATGATGTTCTTCCTAATGAGGGCAGTTTTGTGAATTGGGTAGAATTTCTTCAAGAAGGCCTTGACGAAATCATCCCAGGTCGTGACTAAATCTGCTGCCAAGCTGTACAACCATTTCTTGGCTAGGTCCTTTAGGGAAAAAGGGATGAAACGTAGCCTAACGGCATCGTCTCCTAGCAGGGGTATACGCATCATAAGGCACAGGGGTATACGCATCATAAGGCATACTTCTTCAAATTCCCTAACAAAGAAGTATGCGACCTCTGATTTTAAACCATGAAATTTGGGTAGAGTGTTAATGAATTGGGGCTTTAACTAAAAATTATTGTTGTTTGCTTCAGGAAGTTTTATGCAAGATGGAAGTGAAGTTCTGATTGGGTAAAATCTATCCTGAAGTGATGCCATCACCGGTTCTGGATGCAAGGGTAGAGAAGTGTTTCTTGTTAATCTGGAAGTTGACAGATCTCTCACCTACTCTTGCATGCAGCACACCACAAACAATATGAAGACAACAAACAATCGAAAAAGAACTAAAAACAAACAAAAGAAAGAAAAACAATCACAAGCCTTAGTCTAAGGTACCTGGACCTAGATGACTCCTAACTGGTCGATTCTCCGGGGAAAGTTGTTGCAGGAACTCGACTACAAGCTAATCGGCCAGGAAAGGGCAAAGCTCGGGGGGAGGTATCTGGGCGGAGCCACGAGCCTAATTACGCCAAACCACGGAGCTTTCGAGGCTTTACCTCTTAATTCACTTTCCTTAGACACCGATTTTGCAGGAGTATAGTTCTTGCAATTTCCAACCTCGGTTAATCTCTTAGTAAGTCCGAAATGTCCCTAGGGCCAACGTCTATTGATTTTTAGTAAGGCTTGGGAAAATGTGAGTGCACTTAGAGATGGTTTATGGGCTAAGGAAGGGTGATGAAATCCCCACCTTATCTTATTTATTGGGTTTTGCCCTTAAAGTCAATTGTGCAAGTGTGCAGTTTATCACAACAAGTTAACATTCAAAGCGGTAAATCACTTCAAAATGTTGGTCCTATTCTATATGAATGCACACGTTCCTTTTCTCCAGCACTCTTCAACAGAAATTGAAATGAATTGAAATAGACACGTGCCCTGAATGCAAAAGTCTAATCCAAATTTCAATTAAGCAACAAGTGAATTTCTATTGAATTTATTACACATGCATAAGGCGAAGCATCCAAGGAAACTAAAAATTTAGAAAGCAATTGTTTAGCGGCTTTCGGCAACCCTGCAAACAAGTTTGTTAGTACTTCAATCGGAAAAACTCGCTTTTACACGAATTTTTCCGAGGGCAAATGAATCCTCGCGTTGGCCACCTCCTTCGCTTCCCATGGTAGTGAGCTCCTTGGTACTTCTCCTACACACAGAAATAAAGAACAATCTTTAGTATTGAACAACAAAGCCGTTCCCTCCCCGGCAATGGCGCTAAAAATTTGATCGGCAAAAAGCAAGCACTAAAATAAGAGAAGGAAGTATGGGTTGATGTTACTGCTTTTGCGATTCTTCCGTAGTAGCGAAGTGGCTATACGGGTCGTATCCACAAGGAGAGAGAGCGATGAAATCTTGATGCGGCTTCAAAGTTTAAGAAGAAAGAAAGTTCTTGCTTCCAAATAAAGAATTGAAAAGTGAAAACAAGTTTTTAAGAATTATTGGAAAATGTTTGGTAGTTGTAAAAGTGATTTTTTCTTAGTTGTAAAAATGCATGGCTAACTTTCTACTAAGTACTCCCACTAATTTCTAACTTTGGAAGATAGCCTCACGATGGATCATAAGTGAACACAACCCTTTTGCGTTGGAACTATTCCTTATTCTCGGACATTTCCATAAGGGAAGACACGAGTGCACTAAAGGTATCAGCAAAGTTAAAAGAAAAAGTCTCTAACTTACAATAACAAGCAAAGTACACAACCCATAGATCATCAAAAACTCATTAAGTATGAAAAATAAGAAAGTAAATACTTGTAGGTAAATTAGAGTTAGAACCCTCATCTTAAGATGTCATATCTCTTATTGCACAAGGCTTGTCTGACACTATTGACTCATGTGGGTTATCAATCAATTGTTAGAAATTAGTGGGTTAGTAGTTAGTTAGCTATGCTAATGAAAAGTTACTTAGCGATAAAAGTAAAAGAAACAACAAAGGAAAAGAAGTGGAGAGAGGGAGTTGCGCTACAAGAAAACAAAAGAAAAGAAAAGTTAAAGAAAGAAAGTTGCACTACAACAAAGTAAAAGAAAAGAAGTGAAGAAGAAGGAAGTTACACTACAAAAAGGAAGTAAAAGTAAATGGCAAAGACAAGTAAATGGAAAGAAGGAAGAGAAGTAATACTTGTATTAGCTTGTCACCTTCAAATACAACCACTTACACACTCTCTCTCTCTTTCACTTAATGGCTAAAACTAAAACTAGAAGAAGCAAAGTAAAGCAACTACAATTCCTAGCAACAAAACACAAATTACAACTCTATTCTCTGGATCGCTCAAACTGAAGACCCCTGGGGGTATTTATAGGCATTAGGGGAAAGGAGGCCACGTGAACGGCACGTGGCCCAAAGCGCAGGCGCGCTGCGCCCAAAAGGGCTGCGGAAACGCGGCCCTGCCAGGGCGACGTGCGCCAGGCTTCGGGCAGCGCGTCGCCCAGACTGTCTTCTGATGTCTTGATCTTCTGGATTTACGATTGAAACCCTGAGCTGACAAAATCTTCACCCTAAAGTCAATGGCTACTTGGTAGGCTTTTAATCACCAATTAAATGGTGATTTAGGTCTTCTTCTTCATTTGCACACTATGGACCTAGGATCAAGCAAGCAAGGTTTTATTAGCAAAATTTACATGAAATAAATATGAGAATGTGATGAAACTTATGCAAAATTAGAGACTAATCACTGGACAGTTAGTTGTTCCAGCTTCTTGTGCCTATAGTTGACGTGGGCGTCATCTCTGTCGACGTTCAGCGTTCGATTATGCCGTACGGGTTGTTGGGAACCCCGGTGACCTGAAACTGAGGAAGAGGATGGAAGAATGGGCTGAATTTAGCAACGCTAGCCTCGCGGGGTCTCCGTGGGAGATGTTGACGCGGGTGTTACGTGTGATATGATTAGCCATGGCACTTTTCTTGTCAGTCGTATCTGAAGGGATCTCAAGCGAACTTGAGAGCGGATCCCTGAGGCGACCTTGCGGCATTGTCCCACCCTAGGACTCTTGGAGCTGGAAGAAAGGAACTCTTCATACTTTGCCTGGTCGAACTCGACGATGCGTGATTCAATCATTTTTCCTATGTAGGTGACGTCACCTTGCGCCATGACTTGCTCATCGGTAGAGCAAGTGTTCCCCAATGGAGTCGCTATTCTTGTTTGGTGGGGAAAAATTTAAAGATCGAGGTGTAAATTCTTTATCTGATTGTAAAAAAAATTAACAACGGATCAATTATCTTTTACAAGAGAGGGGAGATATTCAAGCTCAAATCTCCCCTTTGTTTAATGCTGAGTTCTTTAGGCGGTGGAAAGTGAATCTTGCTTTTGTTGACCGGGTGAAAGTCAGGACCTCTCTGGGAATGCTCTCTTTGGATGGTAGATGAAGTAACACAGCTTCTATCCAACAAGAATCTCAAAGAGACCGTGGGCAAAAACAAACTTGTACGTAGCAAGTTGTTAGAAGAGTTGACTCTCTCTTTCTTTTAGCTAGAGAGCTGATCCTTCTACGGCTTACAACCAAAGTTCTTTTGACCAAAGATTTTTCTGACCCTTCTTCCAAAGCAAACTGGGCTATTTATAGAGGTTTCAGGGGATAAAAGTGTCCCCTAAAAAACACTCCATAATGCGGGTTAACTCCCTCATTACGTGGCAGTAATTGATCCAGTAATGAGGGCTGTTATAATCGAGACGCGGGCTTTGGGCCTCGCGTTTTGCCATTGAGGTGATGCTGAGAAACGTGAGCTTCAAATTCTGCGTTGGGTTTCACTTGAGACACGGGCTTTAAACTCTGCGTCTTGTACTATAGTAATAGTGAGATGCGGCTTCATGCTCGGCGTCTGGTCATTGCAGTGATGTTGAGACGCGGGTTTCAACCCTCGCGTCTTGTGCTGCGGCGGTAGTGGCGATGATTAAGCCTTGCGTCTGGAGTTTAATTCTGCTTTTTGATGATTTTCTTCAGTGATTTTTGGACAGCCTACAGCTGCTAGATGGCCATAACGATTAGGTTTTGAGTCTGTTTTATTTTAATGATTCCAACGGGTATTTTTGGTTTCCAAGTGTCTAAACACCCCCAAAACGACCCGGTATGATTTATACTGATATTATTCATTGCCTATATATATGGGTCATTGTTTTTAGACAAGAAAAACAACACAGTTTAAAAGTTTTCAAGTTTGTTTCGAAAGAGAAAAGATTTTTTGGCTTTCAATCTCCAAGTTCTTTCTTTCCAAAGCTATTTTAAGTTGGTTTAAAACTCTTCTATTCTTTCTAACTGAATTTCATCTCTCGCTTAACTTCTTGAGCAACACTTCATATTCTACTCTATAGGAAGTTGTAAGAGAGAGGTTTATGATCTCTTTAAATCACCAAGTGCTTTGTAACTTCAATTGGCTTGTGCTACCTCTTGTGTAAAGGGTTGAGTGGTGGAGTTGTGTACTCTGGTCTTGTGTAGACCAAGTTGTAATTACTTTGTGTTAGTCTCTTTGTGGGAGATCCCTTGAGTATAGTGAAATCCTTCATAGTGGTGATGGTGGGGACATAGAGTAATGGCTCGAGCCTCAGAACAAATTCTTTTGGTGTTTGCGATTTGCTTGTGTCTTTACTCTCTATAGTTTTTCATGTTTCATACTTGTGTAATTGTTCTATCTATATTCTGTAATTGCTTTCATTTCATCATTTTCATTAACGGTTATATTCATCTCAATAAGGAGACATTGAGTACCTCAACTTATTATCTAGAGGAATCAAAGAGGAGAGGTTCTATAGCCTTCAAGGGGAATTCGGCTTCGATTCTTATTTTGAGTAACCATTTGCATAATTCATCATAAGTAGTTTTAAAATTGCATTTGATTAGCAAAATACTTATTCACCCTCCTCTAGGTGTATTTCACCTTAGACCTGAAGGACTAGCTCCATCGTAGTCTAAGCATGCAGCAGACACTCGTGGCTCCCGAAGGACTCCTCCCAGAACTTGACCTCCAAAGCCCATGGAGGTCGCCAAGTCAGAAGCTAGATCAAAAGGGTCTACTGAGCTGGCATCCGCAACGGCCTTGCAACAATAAAAAATCAAGTTCAATAGAGGAATCAAAATTTTCATTTATTCATTCAAAAAGTTACGTCGGGATATAAATTACAAGGAAAAAAAGGGAAAAAAAACTATCAAATACTCACTTAGCCTTTAAGATAGGCCTCGGAGGGTGGAGTCGGATGATCTGCACCTTTGGAGGCATCACAAAAAGTCAAGGTCCCAGTGATGGGAACAACTGAGAGGAGACCCGTCAGAGGAGGAGGAGAAGCATCGCGAACTGGAATGCTCGGGGAGCTCACATCTCCGCGGTGGAAACACCAGAGGGGAGACTCATCATCGAGGGAGCAGCACCGTGATTACATATCAATTTTGCATATATATTGTCACATTTTCATATTATCTTTTATTAAACTCAATTATTAATCCTCTTTTTAATTATGAGTGTGCATATACTTATTTAGGTAGGAGAAGGAAAAAAACCCAAAAAACCCAAATAGCCCAATTAAATTCAGAGTTTAGGGCAATCTTAATTAAATTTGGAAGTTTTAAATCAATTCAGTTTCGGATTCAGACTACACCTTTTAGTATTTTGATCATAACGTTTAATTATAAAAAATTCAAATATGATGATTCAAGATGCTCCAGAAAGAGGACTTAAGAGATACAATTCTTATGTTAACACTGTTTTCAATGTAGCCATGTGATGAGTCATATTCAGTAATCAACATGCAGTCAGCTGCAAACTAATTCAAAATTGAATTTTCACAATTAAATTGGAGTTAGATTAAAAGTCCTAACGTGTGTCTACTGTAATTGGCTCTGAGGTCCATTTATAGAGCTGAAATCTCTCATAATGATGATCTAGAGATAAGAAGTTAGGGTTTTAGTTCAGTTTAGTTTAGCTTTTCTTTTGATTTTCAGTTTTAATTTTCTAGTTTTAGGTCAAAAGGATTTTGTGAGAAAGAAAGAGCGATTGTACTTAAAGGTGACTGATTCAATACTTCCCAATTCTCTTTTGTTTATTACTTGCTTTTCAAACTATGCAACCCTTTATTCTCTTTGCTTTGCTTTAATCATGAGTAAACTAAATCTCTTCATTGTTTGCTAATTCTAAACAACATTACTTCTAATTCTTTACTTGAATACCTAATTGAATCTTATGTATGCTTTGTGATTATGCAAGTGCTCTTGAAGCATATGAGGAGGGTAATATTTTATATTTGCTAAATACTAGTCAATATTTTTTTATTCTATACTTAGATTACTTGATAGTTAATGTTTAAATTTCAATTAAGTATTGATACAAGTAGGAGTTTTTATTATCTATATGTCATGCTTGATGCTTGTGCAACTCCAAGGTGATTTCATGATTTGAAAAGTGAAGGAATATTATTCTCATAAGGTTAGTAAGTTAGTTTTGTGTTAGATGATTAGAAAGTTTTAACCTTCCCAATATTTCTAAAAACAAAATCTTTTCTTTTAGTTCTCTTTCAAAAATCCTAATTTCAAAATCTTAATTCTCTAAAACCATCTAACTCTTAAATAAAAACATTTCTTTTTCTTTTCTTTTCTGTTTAGTTTTTAAGCAAAAAAGAAAATTACTTTAAGAATTGTACTGAAAAGCTTGCATCACATCTCTCCTGTGGATCACGACCCGTGTAGCTATTGCTACTGTGGATAAATTGCGAGAAGCCAGAAACACACTCCTCCTAATGCTGCTGGGATAAATTGTGAGAAGCTAGAGACACACCCCTGCTTTCAGAAAACATCTTCTACAACTCTTGATTTTCCCAATTAAATTTTGGCGCCATTCACAGGGAGGGAACGATATTTCTTTTATTTACTAACTGGTTAATTTTTTCTTCTCTATTTTATGCAAGGTAAATATTTACAGAAAATAACTATTGCAAAAGCCTTTGAGGATCTGTAGCTCCTGCTCAAGAAAAGCAAGGGTACATAGCCCCTAACACGACTGCGCAAACGCGCGGCAAGTGCCATGCAAGCACGGCAATACCTGAGATCGAGAACCCCAGTTTTGCAGGTTGCTTCAGAATTACAATTTAAGCCCTCTGTTGCTGTTATTTCTTGTTATATTATATCTCACACTGTCTTTAATTCAACAGTAACTCGTACTTGTAATTGCTTAAAACACGGTTAGACGTTGCATTCTAGGGCATTCGTTTAATTTGTTCTTTTTTAGTTACTATTGAAGAGTGCTAGAGATAAGGTATGTATACGTTGCATCTAGATTAGAAATAATTCTTAGGTGATTTATAATTGCTTTGAGTGGTACTTGTCTATTACTTGCACACGTCGCACTAAAAAGAATTAAGGGTAAATCCATAAACAACATAAGGTGGTAAAGTCATTACCCATTCTTAGACCATAAACTTTTCCTCACTCACTAACCTATCCCTAACTAAAATTTGAGTAGATGTTGGCCCTAGGACATGTCAGACTCAATAGGAGATTGACTAAGGTAGAAGTTATTAGAGTTTGACTCTTGTCAAATCAGTGTGTAAGGTTGGAGATTAAAAGATGAAACCTCGAAGAATAGTGGTTTGGCATAATTAGACCCGTTACTCTAGCACGGATACCTTCCACTGATCTTGCCACCTACATGGCGATTAACTTATAGTCAGACTGCTACAATGTACCTTCCGTGGATAGTCAACCAGTTAGGAGTCGTCTAGGTTTAAGGTCTACCTTAATATAGACTAGATTTTTCTTTCTTTATTTGATTTGATTGTCTTTTGTGTGATATTGATCATAATCATAATTTTTCCCATGCAATTGTCAACCATATTTCACCTTGACCTATTTTAATTCGGATTTCACCAACCCGACATTGCATAACTTTAACCAAACCCAATGTCAAATCTTTTACATCTCATCCTCCCATTTGGTGCTATCACTGTCAAAATTCATTCATTCTTTAAAACAGTATCCTTTAATAGGTATTGATTAGGACTAGGTTAAAATCAATTCCACACATTTCAAGGACCTACGAGCGAACCCTATCCATTAAATTTCAATTCGGGGGGTTGGAACTGTCATCAATTTGCATAGGGATCATATCAGAATTCTTAAACAAATTGATCCTACACTGAACCATCACCTCCATCTTGGGGATTCGACAATGAGCATGAGGGACTGAAGAAAACAATTAGAAGAAAGTTTAGAATCCATGCAGCAATCTATGGAATCCATGCTCGAAACCAATCAGAAAATAACCAAGTCCTTCACTCGCGGGGAAGAGCAGTTGTAATAGATGATAACTCATCCCGATCAACTGTTTCAACCACAAGTCCAAATCAAGTTCAGGAGTTCATCAACTTTCACAAATTGAGTTCAATGGCAATTAGGTGGACAAGGAACCAATACTAGAGGAAGCTCTTGAACCT
>JAVJIF010018162.1:0-52104 GCA_038442645.1 Agave tequilana | reverse complement strand
GAGCTTCATATAGCACCTCAACTCATATCTAGGGGAATCAAGAGGAGTTAGTCCAGAGCCCTTCACGGGAAATTCGGCTACACTTGTGTGTTGTACTAGTGTGTTGCAATAATTGTTTTAAGCTTCCGTATTTAGCGCACTTAGTTTCTAGATTAGCACTTACACCTATTCACCCCCCTCTAGGTGTTTTTCACATAGCCTGTCTTAAGGGTCGGTCGACCGGGCGGTCGACCGATGCTGAGAGTTTATTCTCTGGATCTGGCCCTGGTCGACCGAGCGGTCGACTGGCCAGAGAGTTGTGCTTTCTGGTTCTAGCCTCGGTCGACCATAGGTCTTTGACATGGGTGCGGTCGATTAGGCGGTCGATCGACAATCCCAACGGTCATAAATATGATCGTTGGCCGGTCGACCGGCCGGTCGACCGACAAGTCCTCTGGCCTGGGGATTTGCCCCAACAGCTAGTTTTTGTAGCTCTATAAAGGGGGCTGTTTTGGCTATTTTACACAATATTTGGAGAAGTTTTCGAGCCAATTTTTTAATCATTCTTAGGGTTTTTCTCCACTTGTTTTTGAGCTAAAACTTTCATATCAAAAGGAGAGTTTTTAAAAGTTTTCTCAAAGAGATTTCTTGAGTTTTTCACCACTCAATCTACCTTATTTTCGCACACAAACTTGAGCTATTCATTACTATTTTTATCCTCTAGGGATCATTTGTTGTGAGAGTGTTTTTGGTGATCAAAGTGTAGAGATCACCAAGTTTACATCTTTATGATTGAGGAGGCAAACTTGTAGGTTCGCGGTGTGTAGAGTTCTTGAGGGAACTCATTGTAGAGATGCGGCCTCGGTAAGCTAGTATGCTTGCGTGTGTTGTTCTTGCAGGAACAAGTGAGGGACTTGCGGGTCCAAGAGTTCTTGAGGGGCTCATTGTAGATGTTGCGGCACCGAGTGATCTTACGGGATAGATTTTAGTGGAAATCCTTTATAGTGTTGAAGGCGGGGCGTAAAGCAAGTGTGCTCAAACCTCGTAACAATTCTCCCGTGTTTGCGATTGCTCATCTCTCTCACACTAGTGTTTATATATCTTGCATGCTTATATTATTTATCTCTTTATATGCTTGATATATTTGTACTTAATTGATATATGCTTGGGATTGTTTGCTCACTCGTATTCAACCAAGAGAGTCATAGTGGCACCTCAACTCTTAATCTAGAGGAATCTTGAGGAGATAGTTCAAAGTCATTCACTGGAATTCAGCTCCACTCTTGTGTTATACTTTGTGTGTTTGCGTAATAGTTTTTAGTTTGCATAATTAGTTTTAATTTCGCATTATTGTGCATTAGATTAACTTGTCACCTATTCAACCCCTCTAGGTGACCTACAATTGGTATCAGAGCTTGGTACTCTTGATTTGGGTCTAACAACCTTAAGTTAAAGTTCCTATTTTTAGCTAATCACAATATTTGTACACACACTCATGGATTTCGTGACACCTATCATGTTTGACATTCTTGACTTTCAAAATTGGAAAGTTAAGATGTCTATGTATCTCAAGGCCTTAGGAATTCATGTCTATTTTGTCAATATTAAGTATTCATATTTATTAATGGCAAACATCTTGAGGCTAACACAAAAGCCATCCATACTTTAAAGTCAACCCTAAATGATGAATATTTATCTAGGGTTTCTAACTTTGATTCGGTTTTTGTAGTATGAAACACACTTGTCTCTCTTGGTGAACAAAAGCAATTCTATATGGGGAGTGACTCGGATGATGGAAGTGATGCTTCTAACATGTGCTACATGGTCCAAGGGAATAACCCCTTAAGATAAATTCCGAATCTGAGCCAGAAGAAAATATTGACATGCCTTATGTGTAATACCCCGTTCCCGGAATACGTACTTAGTTGCGTATTCAGATTTTCGGTCGTATTTTTTCGATTTGTTTCCTGTATTTATTCTGTATTATGAATTCCTTTTATGACTGTTTTGTCTTGGATTTGGATTCGTGGATTCGGAGTCAGCCCTAGTCTGAACCGAAGGCCCGATCCTAGAGTATTACTCGATTTAGACATTCTGATAATTAGAATTGACCGATTTTAGTTTTAAATATCATTTTCCAATATTATATATTTTCTATGATTTTCTAGATTTTTCTGGAATTAAAATGAAAGTCTTCAAAACCGGTGTCGGCCAGTGCCGCTGACCGATTTCTGGATTTTTAATTCTCAAACTGTTTGGAATTTCATGATGGTCCTTTAGGCATTTTTCCTTAGAATCATATTTTCTACCTACATTCTTTTTCTGAGGATTTTATGAATTTATGAAAATTCCATCGGAGTCGGTAGGTAACTGGTTCCGGGATTTTTAGTTTTAAAACTATAAAGTATTTCTTCAAACGGATTTCACTATTGGTCTTTATATATTATTATTGATTTTTGGTAATTATTTCGGGTCGTTCCGAGATACTTGAATTTCGGACGATTCCGGTATTTTCCCGGAAGATTTCCGCATCCGTAACTGAATCCCGGGAATCCGCCACTTTCATTATTTTTCATTCTCTCTTCCAAGAGAATAATTTCCCTTTTCCATTTTCTTTTCCTTTTCCTATTTTCTTTCTCTTCCTTCCTTCACAATCCAAAAGAATTCCATTTTTCCAAATTTCCAATCTTTTCCAAAATCCCAACTTCCACACACTTCCACCAAAATATCTCCACCACAAATATCTCTTTCTCTCTCTCCCATGGCCGGCCAAGTGGCCAAGAGAAGGACACTCATCCCATCCTCCCCTATTTGCAAAAGACCCCCTCACTTCCATTTGATTTGCATCTCCTTCATAAAATCCAAAACATATAAATGCTTTTCCTTTACATTTCTATTTCATTTTTCCTTTCTTCTCTCCACCATCTCTTCTCCACCAAAACCCTAACCTCCTTCAACTCCTCTTCATCTCCATCACCACAACAACAACCACCAACTCCCAAGAGATCACCAAGGTCATCTTCCTCCTCCTTCATCTCCATGGAAACAACCACAAGGGCATCAACATCACCAAAGGATCATCACCATCTCTACCTTTCCTCTTCTTCTTCATCATCAACCACCACCACTCCTTTTGGTAAGTAATTTCCCTCACCAAGACTTGTACAACTCTTAGTCTACTTATGGTTGCTTATTCTTGTTGATTTGTGTCTTCAATTCTTGTTATTTAGCCATCAAACACAAACCCTAGAAAATCTGTTCTGTTTACTGTTTCCAGACGATTAGTCGACTAGACCTATAGATTAGTCGACTAGAAACCCTTAGCTGAAACTTAACCTTTTCTGGAAACACAGTATTAGTCGACTTACCTTAGTTCCTAGTCGACTAGAGGCCCTTAGTCGACTACACCCTTGACCCTAGTCGACTAACCCTTCCTGGACCAAAACCCAAACTCTCTGTATCCCAGTATTAGTCGACTTAGCCTAACTATCAGTCGACTTGTCATGTCTGTTAGTCGACTACCCCTATGACCCTAGTCGACTAACTTTTCCTGAATCAGAATATCAACTCTCTGGAACCCAGTATTAGTCGACTATACCAGACTGTTAGTCGACTAACCCCTTTATTAGTCGACTACTCATCCTACCCTAGTCGACTAATTCTGTCTGTTTGTTACAGTTATTTACCTTCTCAAACTTGGATCTTATACTTGGTTTATATACTTCTTGACTTGTATCTTGACTAACATCATCTTCACTTCTCTCTTTCTCTCTCCTCTTCACTCTACATATATGTATCATAGTTTATGGCGTGCCCCGGATTTCGTGGATTTCGGATCTTCGGCGCTTTGAGGTTTAGGCGAGTATTCTCACTCGCTACCTTCTTGTATGCGAGTAGTCTCGCTCTTCTCTATTTGAGTTCCGTTTCGTCGGGACGATAAGTATTTCTTTTCATGTTTTCATATACTTTATTTCATATACCTTTTACTGCTTTCATACTATGCTTGGCCGACCCTTCGTGGTCGTTGACTTCTGGACTTATACTATGTTCCACTTACCATGCTACTACTCCATACTTGTTAGTTACATGCTCCCTTTTAACACATGTATATCACCTGACAGCTAGTGTATTATCACCTGACCACCTGACATGCCACTATCTGGCAAGACCATCTTGTTATGACATGACTTACCCAGACTTATTATCAATCCATTGTTATGTATGTTGCTTGATATACATCTCCATTTATCATGCTATCTCTTGACACCAAGCATGATACACCGATTCTTATAATTATCACGATAGAGGGAATGTAGTACCTGATTACTGTTATGTACTGATCACTGTTATGTATTACTGTTATGACATTGCTCATTCCCGAAATCTGATAATTATGTTTATAAGCTATAAAAAGGACAACTTGTATGGGTATGGGAGGAAGTGATGGATGCCGGAATGATATCTTGCTTATAGTGGTGGGGTATAAAAGTATGTATATACATATATATATATGTACTGGCGGTAGTGAATCTGAAATTACTGAATAGGGGGACTTTGGGCCTCCAAAGCCGGTTCCAGGTGTATGGAAACCACTATAAGAAGTTCTATCAGTTCTCCATCTACTTCCGTTAACAACCCTTGGCTTGCTTATATATGGATGTATGTGGGTTGGCCGTACACCAGGTCACATACCTAGATATATGGGTCAGACAAGTAATAATAATAATAGATTCTGCTATGATTCCTGTTACACTTGCTACACATGTTATGATTTCCGTGTTGTATTCCTGTTTGGCTTTCATATGATTTGCAACTCTGATTCTATACGCTTGGATTTCTGTGGCATGAGATAAAGGTATATAGATGAGGGTTTCCTTGTTTGGATTATTCCTTCGATGTATTAGTCTCATGGGACCGTGACTTAAGCGTATACAATCACTTTTGCTTATGATCAGCTTTACCTTGGATTTCCTGTTTTATGGATATTATGTTATACTTGTTCATATATATTTCACTTGTGTTCTAACCCTCCTGTCTTCTATACTTGACACTTGTACTCATCCTGGCTCGCCACCTGGCATCATATCATACTCGCCTGGGGAGTTTCACTGACTCCCCTGGATTCTCATGTCCAGGTCCTGGAGCCGGAGCGTGAGGATCCCCCTTTGCTGATCAGAGTAGCGCAGCGGTGGCGCGGATCCCCAGCCGACCTTTCAGAGCTCCATCCTTCCAGACCCCTGTATGCCTCTCGAGTTTTCCCTTAGCAAACTCGTGAGTGCCTTATTTCTATTTACTCTTGTACTTTTCCTTGTATACCTGTATGTGAGCTCCCTCTTATGCTGTTCATATATGTATATCTCTTGTACTCTCGCATTTGCGCATATCTGTGATGTATTATTATTATAATATTCATCACCTCTGGTGATAACTCTGTGATTGTGTATATATATGTGTTGGAATGTATAGTGCACCATATGCTTCCGTACTCTGATTCTTGTTTGTACTGATGCTTAGCGTATATACGGGAAGGTACTTCGGACTTACGTATATACGTTGCAGTGACGTCCCCGTATCGCCGGGATCGGGGCGTTACAGGATGGTATCAGAGCCTAGGCTCTAACCTCTTCAGTACGTCCAGAAGGCAAATCAATGGTAAAGAGATTTGCAACTGGAATACATGAGTCTTGGTTATACATTCCAACTGCAAGTGCAGAGTTATCTATTTCTTGACTATCTTTCCTTTGATTTCAAATCCCTCCTTGACTATCTTTCCTTTGATTCCAAATTCCTCCTATCCTTTCCCTGTTTTGGTTTATGAAGCCTTATACTATTTTAAGATATGACTAGACTAGAGAGGTAGTGGCTGGTTCAGAATGAAGCTTTTATGTGATCTCTTCGGCCAACTTGATGAAGCTTGGTATTCTCCAGATCGATCTTGATCTGGCTATCTTTCAGAGGACAGCAGTCGGATTCTTAATTATCGGTCTTCTTTATTATGCTCAGGATTTTCGGGGTTTTCTTTATTACACAGCCACGACATCATCAGTATTCATTTATTTCACAGCCACGACATCATCAGTATTCATTTATTTCACAGCCACGACATCATCAGTATTATTCAGCATTATTCTAAAGATTTATTACACAGCCACGACGTCATCAGCCGGAAATGCAGAGTATGATTATTATTCAGTTGACTTGAGAGCCCTACCTATAGTGCTTCATATCTTAATGGTATAAATTCCACCGCTGTCCCCTTTGTATTCAATTTGCCCCTTAACGAAATTGCGAGGACGCAATTTTTGTAAGGTGGGTGGATTGTAATACCCCGTTCCCGGAATACGTACTTAGTTGCGTATTCAGATTTTCGGTCGTATTTTTTCGATTTGTTTCCTGTATTTATTCTGTATTATGAATTCCTTTTATGACTGTTTTGTCTTGGATTTGGATTCGTGGATTCGGAGTCAGCCCTAGTCTGAACCGAAGGCCCGATCCTAGAGTATTACTCGATTTAGACATTCTGATAATTAGAATTGACCGATTTTAGTTTTAAATATCATTTTCCAATATTATATATTTTCTAAGATTTTCTAGATTTTTCTGGAATTAAAATGAAAGTCTTCAAAACCGGTGTCGGCCAGTGCCGCTGACCGATTCCTAGATTTTTAATTCTCAAACTGTTTGGAATTTCATGATGGTCCTTTAGGCATTTTTCCTTAGAATCATATTTTCTACCTACATTCTTTTTCTGAGGATTTTATGAATTTATGAAAATTCCATCGGAGTCGGTAGGTAACTAGTTCCGGGATTTTTAGTTTTAAAACTATAAAGTATTTCTTCAAACGGATTCACTATTGGTCTTTATATATTATTATTGATTTTTGGTAATTATTTCGGGTCGTTCTGAGATACTTGAATTTCGGACGATTCCGGTATTTTCCCGGAAGATTTCCGCATCCGTAACTGAATCCCGGGAATCCGCCACTTTCATTATTTTTCATTCTCTCTTCCAAGAGAATAATTTTCCTTTTCCATTTTCTTTTCCTTTTCCTATTTCTTTCTCTTCCTTCCTTCACAATCCAAAAGAATTCCATTTTTCCAAAATTCCAATCTTTTCCAAAATCCCAACTTCCACACACTTCCACCAAAATATCTCCACCACAAATATCTCTTTCTCTCTCTCCCATGGCCGGCCAAGTGGCCAAGAGAAGGACACTCATCCCATCCTCCCCTATTTGCAAAAGACCCCCTCACTTCCATTTGATTTGCATCTCCTTCATAAAATCCAAAACATATAAATGCTTTTCCTTTACATTTCTATTTCATTTTTCCTTTCTTCTCTCCACCATCTCTTCTCCACCAAAACCCTAACCTCCTTCAACTCCTCTTCATCTCCATCACCACAACAACAACCACCAACTCCCAAGAGATCACCAAGGTCATCTTCCTCCTCCTTCATCTCCATGGAAACAACCACAAGGGCATCAACATCACCAAAGGATCATCACCATCTCTACCTTTCCTCTTCTTCTTCATCATCAACCACCACACTCCTTTTGGTAAGTAATTTCCCTCACCAAGACTTGTACAACTCTTAGTCTACTTATGGTTGCTTATTCTTGTTGATTTGTGTCTTCAATTCTTGTTATTTAGCCATCAAACACAAACCCTAGAAAATCTGTTCTGTTTACTGTTTCCAGACGATTAGTCGACTAGACCTATAGATTAGTCGACTAGAAACCCTTAGCTGAAACTTAACCTTTTCTGGAAACACAGTATTAGTCGACTTACCTTAGTTCCTAGTCGACTAGAGGCCCTTAGTCGACTACACCCTTGACCCTAGTCGACTAACCCTTCCTGGACCAAAACCCAAACTCTCTGTATCCCAGTATTAGTCGACTTAGCCTAACTATCAGTCGACTTGTCATGTCTGTTAGTCGACTACCCCTATGACCCTAGTCGACTAACTTTTCCTGAATCAGAATATCAACTCTCTGGAACCCAGTATTAGTCGACTATACCAGACTGTTAGTCGACTAACCCCTTTATTAGTCGACTACTCATCCTACCCTAGTCGACTAATTCTGTCTGTTTGTTACAGTTATTTACCTTCTCAAACTTGGATCTTATACTTGGTTTATATACTTCTTGACTTGTATCTTGACTAACATCATCTTCACTTCTCTCTTTCTCTCTCCTCTTCACTCTACATATATGTATCATAGTTTATGGCGTGCCCCGGATTTCGTGGATTTCGGATCTTTCGGCGCTTTGAGGTTTAGGCGAGTATTCTCACTCGCTACCTTCTTGTATGCGAGTAGTCTCGCTCTTCTCTATTTGAGTTCCGTTTCGTCGGGACGATAAGTATTTCTTTTCATGTTTTCATATACTTTATTTCATATACCTTTTACTGCTTTCATACTATGCTTGGCCGACCCTTCGTGGTCGTTGACTTCTGGACTTATACTATGTTCCACTTACCATGCTACTACTCCATACTTGTTAGTTACATGCTCCCTTTTAACACATGTATATCACCTGACAGCTAGTGTATTATCACCTGACCACCTGACATGCCACTATCTGGCAAGACCATCTTGTTATGACATGACTTACCCAGACTTATTATCAATCCATTGTTATGTATGTTGCTTGATATACATCTCCATTTATCATGCTATCTCTTGACACCAAGCATGATACACCGATTCTTATAATTATCACGATAGAGGGAATGTAGTACCTGATTACTGTTATGTACTGATCACTGTTATGTATTACTGTTATGACATTGCTCATTCCCGAAATCTGATAATTATGTTTATAAGCTATAAAAAGGACAACTTGTATGGGTATGGGAGGAAGTGATGGATGCCGGAATGATATCTTGCTTATAGTGGTGGGGTATAAAAGTATGTATATACATATATATATATATATGTACTGGCGGTAGTGAATCTGAAATTACTGAATAGGGGGACTTTGGGCCTCCAAAGCCGGTTCCAGGTGTATGGAAACACTATAAGAAGTTCTATCAGTTCTCCATCTACTTCCGTTAACAACCCTTGGCTTGCTTATATATGGATGTATGTGGGTTGGCCGTACACCAGGTCACATACCTAGATATATGGGTCAGACAAGTAATAATAATAATAGATTCTGCTATGATTCCTGTTACACTTGCTACACATGTTATGATTTCCGTGTTGTATTCCTGTTTGGCTTTCATATGATTTGCAACTCTGATTCTATACGCTTGGATTTCTGTGGCATGAGATAAAGGTATATAGATGAGGGTTTCCTTGTTTGGATTATTCCTTCGATGTATTAGTCTCATGGGACCGTGACTTAAGCGTATACAATCACTTTTGCTTATGATCAGCTTTACCTTGGATTTCCTGTTTTATGGATATTATGTTATACTTGTTCATATATATTTCACTTGTGTTCTAACCCTCCTGTCTTCTATACTTGACACTTGTACTCATCCTGGCTCGCCACCTGGCATCATATCATACTCGCCTGGGGAGTTTCACTGACTCCCCTGGATTCTCATGTCCAGGTCCTGGAGCCCGGAGCGTGAGGATCCCCCCTTTGCTGATCAGAGTAGCGCAGCGGTGGCGCGGATCCCCAGCCGACCTTTCAGAGCTCCATCCTTCCAGACCCCTGTATGCCTCTCGAGTTTTCCCTTAGCAAACTCGTGAGTGCCTTATTTCTATTTACTCTTGTACTTTTCCTTGTATACCTGTATGTGAGCTCCCTCTTATGCTGTTCATATATGTATATCTCTTGTACTCTCGCATTTGCGCATATCTGTGATGTATTATTATTGTAATATTCATCACCTCTGGTGATAACTCTGTGATTGTGTATATATATGTGTTGGAATGTATAGTGCACCATATGCTTCCGTACTCTGATTCTTGTTTGTACTGATGCTTAGCGTATATACGGGAAGGTACTTCGGACTTACATATATACGTTGCAGTGACGTCCCCGTATCGCCGGGATCGGGGCGTTACATTATGAGGAGCTTGCATTTTTTTATCAAAAACTTCTTGAAAAATATGATTTATTAAAAATTGAAAATAATAAATTGAAGAAGAAAACACTTTTTTGTTAAAAATGATTCTTTTAAAAATAAATTTGAATGTGTTTCAAAAGAAAATGAATTTTGAAAAAAGAGAATATTTTCTTGTCTTCAAAAATTAAATGACATTTGTAAAGGAAACAATTCATTGAAAATAAAATTATTTGGTGGAAAAAGAAAAAGAGATTGTTTTGAAAGAAAATATGTTAAAGAAAAAGAAAATATTTTAAAAAGAAAAAGATTGTTGATTCTCATGCTCATGTTTCTTCTTCCAAAATTAATAATGATATTTGTATTGTAAAAAAGAAAATTGATTGTTTGGGCTCCACTTTGAGCCAATGTGCATTTAACCATAATAGGTTGGGATCCATGTTTCGTAAGAAACAAATTTCACATATTCATGCCCATACCCCAAGGCATACACATGCACACCATGCTCACCCCACTCACATGTATGCTAGAATGTACAAATATATACATTGTGGCTGCAAAGGCCATCTTACAAAATTTATTTTGATTGAATAAATCATATAAATTTTGCAAATAAAAATGTTTTGGGTTCCTTATGATACTAACTCTCGTGGACTCAAAAGAAATGGGTACCAAAATTTTCACCTCTTATGTTTGATGTAAGTGTGGGCTCTCATATGACGTGAGAGGGATGGTGCGTTAGTGGTGATGTATGAGCTTGATAGACATACCCAATTGATGCATCACTATCAAGAAATTTTGATGGGAGACCACCATGGTTTGAGACTTAGAGATTAGCTCATATGGTTTGATAACTATCTCTAAACTCCTATTTATGTTTATATGCTTTTGTATTAATATTTTTAGCATGTCATGATTTAATGCTCATTATATTAAATGCAAAGTTATTAGACATATGATATACATAGATAGTCTTTGATGTACATAAATAGTCTTTGAGATATACCCATGATCATATGAATTCATATTTTGTGTTCTCACTATTGGTTAACTATTATGTATATATTAGTTCTAAAACATGTGCATTTAGCCTAATGATCATGCTTGTTTTATGCTTCATGTGGTGATTACTTATTTAGATGTAGTTTTCATTAAAACTTGTATTTATGCTTGTACAAGTAATGAGCTACACTTGATTATTATGTAATTGTGCTTCATTGTGCATTTGTACTCATTATATGTACTTGTATAACCTAGTTTTAATAATTCTTTCATTTATACTTGTTTGCCTATTTTTATATATGTTTAGTTTCATGTATATGTTATTTTTATCTAAAACTAATAGATATACATGTATATCCTTGTGTCATTTGCCTTCATTCAAAATTCTATTATGAACTCATTTGTGTTTAGGATATGTACAAAACATACATATACTTTGATGCTTGTTTAATTTTTGAAGAAAAGTTAGTTTTGATGATTTTCATATTTATTGATAAAAGATTTTATTTTGTTTTGAACTTTATTGATTATTTTCATGAATATGCTATTCAGATGATTCTTGTACACTCACACTTTTATATTTACTCATGACTTTATTTTATGAGCACATTTTTGAGTTTATAGATCTTTAGTGACAATTTTGTGTGCTTAGCATGCTTCATGGGATATATGATTTGGTTTCATATTTTGAAGGATCTTTATCTAGTCTTTTAAAAATTACTTTAAACTAGTTATTTATTCTTCACTTGGTGGTGTTTTAATCTATAACTATTTTGAAATCTTACATTTGAAAACTCCTACAACCAAAAGGCGGATAGTGGACGATCATGCCTTATATGCCTTAACGACCATCTTTTATCATGTGCATGAATAGGGTGGTAGTTATGAGTTATACATAATTTTCATGATCTATTAATTTTACTCATATTTTGGTTTTATATATATGTATGCACCATATTTCATGTGGTATTTTCACTTTCATACATATATGCGATTTAGATTGTGTTTATTTACAATGTCACATACTTTATTTTTAGCACAAAAGATTTATGCTAAGCTTGATTTAATTCTAAATGTTGATTGGTATCTCTACAGGATTATGCATTGATTTCAATTGGTATTTTTTGGTATCAAAATATATTACATGTTTTACCTTTAATTGGCATCAAAAACTTACAATTGGTTTCATACTTCATGTTTCATTTACAATTGATATCAATTTCTAATTCTATTGGTATCAAAGACTTACTATTGGTATCTTAAAATTTTTGTTTATCTACAAGTGGTACCAACATTTGTTTTGTCAACTGGTATTTAATTTCAATTGGTATCATATTTTATTTTGTTGAATATAAGAAACTTAAAAATTTTGTTTAAAGTATTATAAAAAATTTTCAAAATTTGGTTGATATGTATTGCCTATATGCAAGGGGAGCTTAACGTCTCCTCTATACATATAGATTCATGTTGAGTGTAATTTACATATTGAGGAGCTTGATCTCTCCTCTTTATGCGGTATACGTGTGTAGGGAGTGCTTAACATCTCCGTCTATACATTATATATTATGCTTATGTAGGTTAGAATTTAGTCATCTCTTCTCCATATAATGCATGTATGCCGGGGCAATTAACTTAACGTCTCTCCTCTTCATGAATGTATATCGCATATACATCTTTATTGTTTTATTGTCTTCACCCCTTCGTTGATGAATTGACAAAAATGGGAGAAAAATTTAGAGAGTTTATATATGCATGTGAAAATACACCTAGAGGGGGGTGAATAGGTGTATTGTTAATCAATTAAAAAATTTAATGCAATATAAAATGAGATGATGCAACCGATCACTCAAAACAAGACTAGAAGCCGAATTTCCAGTGAATGGCTCTGAACTTCTCCTCGTGATTTCTCTAGATAAGAGTTTGAGGTGCTTAATTGCTATCTTGTTGTGATGAGTATAGATCAAAAATAATGAATAAATAAAAAGCAAATAAGTAGAGACAAGAAAGCAATCGCAAACAAGAAGATTTGTTTCGAGGTTCAAGCCACTGCTCTACTATCCCGCCTTCACCACCATGAAGGATTTCCCAATCCACTTTAGAACCTTCCACCAAGGGATTACAACCGCACGGAGTACACAACTCTCCAACACACTCCTCTAGTCCAAAGGCAGTGTAACAATAATGGAACAATTTCTGGGTGATTAAAAGACCACAAACTCTCTCTCTTGAAAAACTCTCTTACAAAACTCTATAAAATAAAATATAAATTTGAAGCTCAAGAATTTGTAAGAGAGTAAAATTAAAAGAGAGATTTTGAGAACCAAAAACTTGAAGTAGACTCTTGAAAATAAAAGCACAAAACTGAAATAAGAAAGCTCTTTCTCTTGAAAACTCAAAACTTGATTTTTCAAATTTGTTGTTGTAATTAACTCAACCCAAATGACCCCTTTATGTAGGATTTAGGAAGAGTAAACATAGTATAGTTTTACCGGGATAGAAGAGGAAGAAATTGACCCTCAAAATTAACTTTTCACGTTTTAGAATTAAACATGTTTTAAAAACTGTTTTAAATAAGAGAGCCATTTCTGCCAATCTGGCAGACGTACGGTCGACCGGCCGGTCGACCGGCCCATTTAAAAATTTGACCGTTGGGCCTCGATCGACCGTAACAAACAGAGAGTAGGCTGGTTACAATCGGTAGACCGGTCGATCGACTGCAAGAGGGGACCGGTCGACTGCCCGGTCGATCGGGAACGTGCACACCCCCAATTGTCAGAACTCTGGTCGACCGTGCGGTTGACCATTCTGGCTTGTAATAGACACGGTCGACCAACCTAGGCCAAAAAGATTTTTAAAACTCTTTTTGAAGATATATAAAATTTGAAATATTTTTGTTTAGATTTTGGAAGATAGAAAATATGCATAGCTATTAGATAAAATTATAAACTTGATAAAAAATATTTTAAAATTTTAGAATCAAAAATCAAAACCATATTTTTGAAAAAAATGTGCATTTTTGTGTGTATGTGTGTCTTTTTGAGCTTCAAAAATATATTTACCCTTTAACAAACTAGTTTCTATCAGCTACATGAGTCTTCAAGCGGGCTTCTTTGATAGTGATGTTGAGCGACATTTTGAGCTTGATCAAAGATCCCGTACTTGAGTACCCTTGAGCCATCAACACCTGCCTTTAAGGAAGAACCTGTTTCATCTTATCGAACCCTGAAATAAACGCTTGAACTTTGATTAGTTCCAAATAGCTTTATATGTTTCATTATCATCAAAACACATAACCCGGGGATTGTAACTTTTGGGCCAACAATCTCCCGCTTTTTGATGATGACAAAACATATGAGCTATCTATAAAAAAATAATCTAGGAAAGAGCTTTGTAAAAGATCCCCTCAAGTTATGCTCTATCAAGGACAAGATGTATGATACTAATACCAAATAAACATGAACAATAAAAAATAAACATCATATAAACATCATATGAATATCATATAAACATCATATAAACATCAAAACCATAAATACTATAAATACTTCTCTCCCTTTTTGTCATGCATCAAAAAGGGTAAGTGTAAACAACCAAGGATTATATATATATATATATATATAGTTTATATCAGAAGAAAACTCATGAATCAATAATACAAACATTTAGTTCTCCACAGAAAATCTGTTAAAATCAAGTGTCTTAGTAAAAATATCTGCTAGTTGAAAATCAGTTGAAACATAATCAATTTCAATATCACCTTTCTCATAATGATCTCTAAGAAAGTGATATAAAATTTCTATGTGCTTAGTCTTACTATGTTGATTTGTATTAGTCATATAAATAGTACTAGTATTATCACAAAATATCTTAGCATGGTCATAATGCAAATCATAATCAAGGAGAGTATGTTTCATCCAAAGGACTTATGCACAACAAGCCTCGGCCGCAACATACTTCGCCTCGGCGGTTGAGAGGGCTACATAATTTGGTTTTTTAAAAGACCATGAAACAAGACAATTTCCTAGAAACTGACAGGTTCCACTTGTACTCTTCCTATCCACTCTACAACCTGCATAGTCAGTATCCGAAAAACTCGTCATTGAAAATTGTCCGACCTTCGGATACCATAGACCCATTCCAATAGTGCCATTAAGGTATCTAACAATGTGTTTACCGCAATCAAGTGGGACTCTTTAGGACAGGATTGGAATCTAGCACATAGACATACACTAAATATGATATCCGGCCTACTAGCCGTTAAATATAATAAACTATCATTCTTCTATAAAGTTTTATGTCTACATTTACACCTTGTTCATCCTTGTCAAGTTTTGTTGTGGTAGCCATGAGAGTTTTCTTAGTCTTTGCCCCTTCAAGTCTAAATTTCTTGATGAGTTCTTTGTGTACTTGGCTTGATTTATAAAAATCTCATCACTCCTTTACTTGATTTGGAGTCCAAGAAAGTAGTTTAGCTCGCCCATCATAGACATTTCAAACTCATTCTGCATGCATGATTCAAACTCTTTACAAAGTTTTTCGTTAGTAGATCCAAATATTATATCATCAACATAAATTTGAATAATGAGAAAGTCACCATCTACATGTTTAGTAAACAATGTGATATCTATTTTTCCTTTAATAAAACTATTTGAAATGAGGAATGTTGAAAGTCTTTCATACCAAGCTCTAGGAGCTTGTTTTAAACCATATAAAGTTTTGTCTAATTTGAAAACAAAATCCGGATGTGTAGGATCAACAAACTCAGGGGGTTGTTCAACATACACTTTCTCTTCAATAAAACCATTTAAAACGCGCTTTTGACATCCATTTAAAAAAGTTTGAAATTTTTATAAAAGCAAAAGCAAGTGTGATTCGTATGGCTTCGAACCGTGCTACGGGTGCAAAGGTTTTCTCAAAATCGCTTCCCTCAATTTGGGTGTAACTTTGGGCTTCTAACCTAGTCTTATTCATAACAACATTGTCCGACTCATCCAACTTATTCCTAAAAATTCATTTAGTATCAATTGTAGGTCTATCATGGGGTATAGGGACAAGATGCCAAACTTGGTTGCGCTCAAATTGATTGAGCTCTTCCTGCATTGCAAGCAACCAATATGAGTCGCCCTCGGCTTCGAGGATATTCTTTGGTTCAATATGAGAAATGAAAGCATAATGGCCACAAAGATCATGTAGTTTGGAGCGAGTAGTTACCCCCCTTTGATACATCACCTATGATGAGTTCCTTGGGATGACTTGTAGTGTATTTCCAAACTTTCGAAAGTGGTTGTGATGGTTCCACTTCAACCTCTTGAACTTCACCTTGCTTATCAAGTTTTGGCTTGTCTTCTTGGGTAGGCGAGTCCTTCAAAATTACTTTCTCCATGTCTGCATGTAAAGAATCAATCTCTACGACATTCTGAACAAAAGCATCAGATTTTCAAACTTAACATGTATAGATTCTTCAATTGCAAAAGTAGATTTATTGAAGATTCTATAAGCCTTGCTAGTATTAGATAACCAACAAAAATAGCTTCAAAAGCTTTAGCATCAAATTTACCTAAGTTATCTTTGGTGTTTAAAACAAAACATTTGCATCCAAAAATTCTAAAATAAGAAACATTAAGCTTTCTCAAATAATAGATTTCAAAAGCAGTTTTAGAAGAATTTTTACATAAATAAATTCTATTCAATATGTAACATGCGGTGTTTACGGCCTCAGCCCATAAGTATTGAGGGAATCCGTATTCACTAATCATTGTTCGAGCCATTTCTTGAAGAGTACGATTCTTCCTTTCAACGACTCCATTTTGATGTGGAGTTTTAGGACAAGATAATTCATGCCTAATTTCATTTTCTTCACAATAAGTGATAAAAGAATGGTTAATAAACTCACCACCTCTATCACTTCTTATGCGCAAAATCGAAAAACCTTTTTCTTTTTCAACTCTTTTTGAAAAACATTAAAATACGAAAAAGCTTGATTTTTATGTTCCAAAAAGAAAATCCATGTAAAACGGGAAAAGTCATCGACCAATACAAAGACAAAACGATTTTCATTTAAACTTTTAGTTTTAGTAAGACCAAACAAATCCATGTGGATTAACTCTAATGGTTTAGATGTCATGATATCCTTGATTGGTTTGAAAGAGGACTTGATTTGTTTCCTAAGTTGGCACGCATCACAAATGCGGTCCTTTTTAAACTTCAAGTAAGGAATACCCTTCACTGATTCCTTAGAATAATTCTAGATAGATGGTCAAAAAATACATGGCCTAATCTTCTATGCCATGACCAAGAATCCTCATTGAAAGCATTTAAACATATAGCAATACATCTAGATTTAACATATCAATAATATGTACATTATTTTCACAAAATTCAAAAAAAATACAAGCATTGGTTTTACAATCTAAAATGTTAAATGAAAAATCATCAAAAATAACTTTGAAACCTCGATCACATAGTTGACTAATACTTAAGAGATTATGTTTAAGTCCAACAACTAAAATAATATTTTCAATCAAAGAAAATGAAGCAATCTTAATGTTACCTATACCGATAATATTGCCCTTTGAGTCATCTCCGAAGGAAACGGTGCCACCTTCTTGATACCTTGATAGGGTCATAAAATTGTTGATATCCAAAGTCATGTGTCTTGAGCAACCGATATCAAGATACCACCGCTCCCTACATCTTAGAGCCTTGGTGTGTACCTACGTCAAATAATGAAGTTGTTGATTTTGTTACCTATATTTTCTTGGGTCCTATAACGTTAGTACTTCGAACCCAAACATGATTATTTGAAGCATTTATACGATCAAAATGAAATTTAGCGAAGTGACCTCGTCCACAATAAGTACATGTATAAATTCTACCATACATGAATGCGTGATGTGCATGACGAGCATGTGGTACATGAGCATGCTTAGTGTGTGATTTAGAAGTGTGAGCTGTTTAGTATGAACTTGTCTTTTTGAAGAATTTTTCTTGAAAAACATGTCTTCTAATTTAGCTTTATTAAACTCACATTTCTTTAAAACATTTCCCAAATTGTTGATTTTAGTTTTTAAGATATAAATTTTATTTTCATCAATCATTAGAAACTTTGCTTTACATGAGATCTTGTACGCATCAAAGTCTTTTTGTGTTGATAAAAGAGTGGAATACAAATCATCTTTTTCTTTAGAAAGTGTGATAACTTTATTTTGAAGAACTTTATTTTTCTTTTTCTTTTTCATTTTTAGATATTTTTCTTTAGAAAATCATAATTATTTGAAAGTTCTACAAATGCATCTCCTATTTCATCTATAGTTAAATCACAATCATCAAGAGATGGTTTAAAGATTACCTTGGGTGTGTTTTCATTTGCCATGAAATACACGTTTGCAGTGTCCACCTCCGATTTTGATTAACTTTTTGAATTCCATGTAGCTTTGAGAGCTTTTTTATGAATGACTTCTTTGGCATGTTTGAGGAAGATGACTTGTTTTTGATATCCGGACATTCGGCAACGATATGTCCGAGTTTCTGACAGTTGAAACAAATGATTTTCTTTTCTTCCTTACCTTGTCATCATCATCTCCTATGGTTGATTTTTGCCTTATTGTACATCCTTCTTACATTTCTTACGAGAAGAGATAGATCCTCATCATCATCTTCTTCTTCTTCATCGTTGGAGATAGTAGGAGTAGACTTGAAGGCGATAATCTTCTTCTGTTGTGGAGTCATTCCTTCTCTAGCCTTCCTCTCCATCTCATGAGTCTTAAGGTTGTCGATAAGACCAATGAGCTCCATCTCTTCTTTATCGTTCAACTCCTTCAATGTAGTCGCTTTGACTTCCCATGATGGTGGAAGTGCACGAATGAGCTTCCGAACCTTTTGATCATTGTCTATTTCATCACCTAAAGAAGAAAGACCATTAGTTATTTTAGTAAATTTTGTAATTATATCATCAATGGACTCATTTTCATGCATAGTGAAGTTTTTATATTGAGAACACAAGAGATCAATTTTAGCCCTCTTGACTGTGATGTTCCCTCATGAGTGACCACTAAGTGAGACCAAATCTCGTAGGCAGATTTGCAGTGAATAACCCTGACTATATCATCATCATTCAAGGCTTGAAGTAATGCATAGTGTGCTTTTACATTAGCATCAAATATCTTGGTGACAATATCGGACCAAGTGCCTTCATCACCACTGGGTATACTAAATAGTTTGGTCACCGCCTTTGCAACCCGGGTTCCTAGAGATTACAAAAATACGGTCATCTTAACCTTCCATATGGGAATGTTAAGGCCATCAAACTTGGGAGGGGTCTTAATACCATCGGCCATTTTACTAGTGGATAAGAATGAATAAGTCAATGAAATAATTAGCAAATAGGCTCTCTCTAAGGATATTAAGCCAAAACTAGAGACCTAAGCTCTGATACTAATTGAAAATACACCTAGAGGGGGGTGAATAGGTGTATTGCTAATCAATTAAAAAATTTAATGCAATATAAAATGAGATGATGCAACCGATCACTCAAAACAAGACTAAAAGCCGAATTCCCCATGAAGGGCTCTGAACTTCTCCTCGTGATTCCTCTAGATAAGAGTTTGAGGTGCTTAATTGCTATCTTATTGTGATGAGTATAAATCGACAATAATGAATGACTAAAAAGCAAATAAGTAGATACAAGAAAGCAATCGCAAACAAGAAGATTTGTTTCGAGGTTCGAGCCACTACTCTACATCCCCACCTTCACCACCGTGAAGGATTTCCCAATCCACTATAGAACCTTCCACCAAGGGATTACAACCGCACGGAGTACATAACTCCCAAACACACTCCTCTAGTCCAGAGGTAGCGTAACAATAATGGAACAATCTCTGGATGATCAAAAGACCACAAACTCTCACTTGAAAAACTCTATTACAAAACCCTATAGAATAAAATATAGATTTTAAGCTCAAGAATTTATAAATGAGAGTAAAATCAGAAGAGAGATTTTGAGAACCAAAAACTTGAAGTAGACTTTTGAAAATAAAAGCACAAAACTGGAACTAGAAAGCTCTTTCTCTTGAAAACTCAAAACTTGATTTTTCAAATTTGTTGTTATGATTAACTCAACCCTAATGACCCCTTTATATAGGATTAGGAAGAGTAAACATAGTATAGTTTTACCAAGATAAAAGAGAAAGAAATTGACCCTCAAAATCAACTTTCCACGTTTTAGAATTAAACATGTTTTAAATAAAAGAGCCGTTTCTACCAATCTGGCAGACGTACGGTCGGCCGGCTGGTCAACCGGCCCATTTAGAAAATTTGACCATTGGGCTTCGGTCGACCGTAACAAACAAAGAGTAGGTTGGTTACAGTCAGTCGACCGGTCAGTCGACCGCAAGAGGGGACCGGTCTGAGTCTAGGGTAGGAGCGACTAAGAAGCAACCCATCAGGAGGACTCCGCAAGTTGTGCCCAAGCGTCATCGAGCCTCTACTTCTCATGGCGAGCTCAGCCTGAAGAAGGTCAGAAAAAAATCCGAGGCTGTAGTTTAAGCCCAGATGCCTGAAATCATTCTTCCTGGTACTGTGGAACAGGAGGAGGAGGAAGAAGAAGAGGAGGCAGTCCCAGCTCTTCATCCCTGAGGCTTACACAACAGGGGTCATGCAATCTTGGCGGAGAGTGAGCCCGCAGGCCAATCCACCGGGGCCGAAGGAGCTGAATGGCCTGAAGAAGTGAGGGAGATGGCTGAAGTTGAAATTCTATCTCAATTAGGAGTTTCAATTAGGCCAGCAGTTTCTTCGACTCCAGAAAGAAGAATGGAGGAACAAAAACCGGGATCTCCCAGCATCTTGATGCCTACTTTCGGGCTGTGAAGTCCAGCCCTACCACCAGGGTTCTCAGTGGCAAATCCCCAATCACTGAGGCCTCCTTAGTTCAGGTGTCATCTTCATCGTCTGAAGAGCACAGCTACTATTCTGGAGACGAAGTTGACTTTGGCGATGAACCCACTTTTCCTAACCCAGCAAGTTTTCACATATTTCAGAGGAAGAGATGCAGGGGTATGTTCCTGCAATAGTTCCGCCATCCGGAGAGGTCACCACCACCGTGAGTATTTCTTCTATCTCTCTTAATTATGTCCCTATTGATTGGGCAGATGTTTTAACGTTTCATTTGAATCTCTTCTACAGGGGGTGGCTACCGGTGTTGAGGCTGCGACTTCCTCCCATATTGAAGAGATGATCAAGGAGCGGCTCAGCTGGAAGGCCTTGAAGTTTCTGCTACTCGGATGATTTTTTAGGGTATAACCACCGTGACCTGGGAACCCTTATCCCAGAGCAGCCTGCCAAAGGATTCGCCTTCTTTGGATCCTCAGCTTGGTAAAAAAACAAAGATATTCCATATACTCCCATTATCATCATCATTGCTAACACTGATGTTATGATTACAAAGAGTATTGGGCTGGCTCAAGTGAAGGAGCCTGTGGCAAGCACTGGCGCAGAGGACAGCGCACTTCAAACTTCCACCGCTAAATCGGGTATTGTGGAGTTTGTCGTTGCATCTGTTGCTTCAGAGGCTGCACAATAACGGTCCCAGAGGTGTCGGCCATGACCTCAGCGTTGACAGAATTTGCCGCTAGCCTTGTTCTGCACCTAGTGAGTTGGCTCCCATCTCTGTGGACGTTATACGCACCACCATAGCAAGGGGATACGGGAGTGCATTAGCAAAGTTGGCTCCAACCATGGACATCATGGAAGAATTGGCGCATCAGATGGTACAACAATTCTTCACCTCCATGAGGTCTTGCATCGAACTGGTTCTCTCTGGGAGATGTTCCTTCGAGTTTACCCGGATACTTCTTGAAAACCAGATTGAGAACATCTGTCATACTGGAAGCTCAGAGCAAGCTAGGGCATATATGACGCTAGTCGAACAGCTGGGGATATGCTTGAAGGAGATAATGACCTTTGAAAAGACTAATCTGATGGACGAGACTCGGCTGATGCTGAATAAGATCCTCACTGCTGAAGAATGCGAGAAGAAAGAGATGGATGAGCAGATGGCCGAGGAGGCCTATCATCTCCATAACTTTCAAGCCAGCTACCAAATATTGGTTAATGACTCTAGGCAATCCGAGGTCGTCACTAAGAATACAGAGCAAGTCATAACCACTGCTCGGGCAGCTATTGCCAAGGTACAAACCTTGATTCAAGTAAATGAGCAGAAGCTTGCTGCTTGCAGAAAAAGGCTGATAGAACTGGAAGCTGCCAAAAAGCGGGTCCAAGAAGATCTTGCTGCTCGTTCTTCTAAGTTGGAGTCTCTTTAAGCACAATTGGGTACGAAAGTTCTTGTCGGAGGAACAATTGAGAGTCCAAGCTCGGGCAGAAGTTCAGAAGGCACGCCAGCGCGAGATGCAGCACCTCTAAGACCGATGTATGCGTCGGAAAAAGAAGGATTCGATTGTAAAATTCTTTTGATTGGATAGAAAATTACAACAGATCGGTCTTCCGATTACAAGGGAGGGAGGATGTTGAGTCTTGAATCCTCCCTTTATTTAAGGCTGGGTTCTTCGTGTGGCGATGGAGAGTGAATCTTGTTCTCCGTTGACCGGGTGAACGTCGAGATCTTCCGGGGCTTTTCTCTTCGGGTGGTTGACGGAGTAACACAGCTCTGTCTACCAAAACTCTCAAAGAGAAGGTAGGCAAAGAGCAACTTGAACACAACAAGTTCTTTGAAGGGTTTCTCTCTTTTCTCTCAGAGCTCTTTTTTCCCAAAAATCATCCGACCGAAACTCTGACCCCTTCTTCAATAGCGACGGGGCTATTTATTGGGGTTTCAGGGGCGTACGTGCCTCCTAAAAAACACTCCATAATGGGGGCTAACCTTCCCCGTTATGTGGGCCGTGATTGGCCCCATAACTGGGACGGTTACAACTGAGACGCGGGTGTCAATCCACGCGCCTTGGAGCTGTTGAGACGCGGGTTTCGGGCCTCGCGCCTTGATGCTGAGACGCGGCCTTCGGGCCTCGCGCCTTGATGCTGAGATGCGGCTTTGGACCCTCGCGCCTAGGTGCTGAGACGCGGCTTTCGGGCCTCGCGCCTTGATGCTGAGACGCGGCTTTGGACCCTCGCGCCTAGGTGCTGAGACGCGGCTTTCGGGCCTCGCGCCTTGATGCTGAGACGCGGGTAAGATTAACCTTGCGTCTTGGAATTCTGCTTTTCAATGGCTTATCTTTTAGTGATTTTTAGACAGCCTACAGAACCCCCTCCAAAGTTTTCGACATTCCGCAGTTAAGTGGGACGGATTTCGAAATACTTTGGACTCTAACTGAGCTCACCCTTGTGACTGGACTATCAATGCTTCGGGTTTGATCTTATCTGTAGTATGGTCTTCGTGAGTGTACTGTGGAACTCTTTGAAGCCACCAAAGTTGATCGTGTTGAGTGTCTAGATGCACAGTCTAAACCTCCCCGATTGCTTTAAGTCTGTCGTGGGTGCACTTTAAAGCCAGGAGTGGACGGTCATCTGCTTGTGCCAGTGTACTGTTGAACTGATTTGCAGAAGCAAGGACTGAACGCCAGCTTTATTTGAGACGCAGGGATAGTACTTCTTTAAAGACGCGACTGATATTCCGCAAGGCAGACGCGATGTTAGGCCGGATTGGAAGGATGCAAACTTTTGGAGAGACGCATCTTTTTTGAGTAAAGACGCGACTTTCTGGACGCAACTATGGCCGTGCTGAAGGGACGCGTCCATTGAAGAGGCGCTGCTATTGGGTGCGAATCCGTGCCATGCCATGAGTGCACTGCCATGTGTCTTGTGGAGCCGAAGAGACATCTGCTTTTTGGCGTGCGGGCTTCGCGCTGTATTAAATGCTCTGTCCACGCGTCAAGGAATGATTTGATGCCGAGTCAATCGAGCCAAGCGCCGCATATCTTTGCGAATCACTGGGCCTATAAATGGCAACAGTCATCGAGAGAGTCCTCATTAGTCTCTCTTTCGTCTTCGGGTGCATCTGCTAGGGTTTTGAGAAAAAGGTTCTCTTTGTTTTCTGCTCTTCCTCTAGCATTAAATTTTTGCTTCGCAATGGCACCCAAGGCCAAGCGAACTGCTTCATCATCGAAGACGGTCGTCACTGAGGCCCAAAAGGGCGGTTCCTCCATGCAGGAAGCCCCTATCTCAGGTATAACATCATCAGGCTTGATCTTCGCCATTAGAGGGGTTTATGGAGTTCTTATAACCCTAAAGATCCCTTCTTTGAAAGAGAACCGCCAACGTGGATTCAAAACCGTACCTGGTTCCCAGACGCAGTCTTTGAGTTAACAAACAAGGCGCGGGTTTGATGACCCTATCGCTTTTATCCGCTTGGGGATGTACTTGTTTGTTGAACATAGGGCGCCAGTAAGCCTTACGTTCCGGAGTCATCACTTAGAATGTTTCTAATTGTGAAAGATCCGGACGCGGACTTGATTCTTGCGTTCTGTGGTATCAGACGCTGGTTTTTTGTGAATCTTGCACCGAGTCCAAGTACTTAGATATTTTTCGTAAGTCTTGGATTTCGAAGACGCAGACTCCCTGCTGGCCTTATGGTCCTCAGGTCTAGACGCGGGTCCTCATGTCTGGACGCGGATTCTCAGGCTGGACGCGGATTTTGACAATTTCTGCGTCCAGTATCTCTTCTGCATCTGAATTATAGACACTTAATCATTTTCGTTTAGACTTCTGATCAAGTGTCATTTTCTTATGCAGTGCAACACTCTTCCAGCCCACTCTCCAAGAGGCGCCACTTCAGGCACATAGGTGGTGCTGACCGCGATTTGACCTTTGTGCTGCAAAGGACTGCTCCTGTGACTACCGACAAGTTGAAGGAGCGAAGGGAGAGGCTCTCCAATGTTGACGTGGCAACCTTTCGGGAGCTTATGACTGACGCGGCATTCACAACGGATGCTCGACCTCCGATGGAGAAGCCCGCTTTCTTCTTTGGAGACCATATTAGCGAGGGCGGCTATTCTCTTCATGACAGAGATTATAAATGGCTCCATCAGATAGGGGATAGAAGGTTCTCTCTTCCAAACATGGAGAGGATGTACCCACTATCTTATCTCTAGCACATGTCCGTCCCTCGAAAACTGACATGGGAGCTTTCCCGACCTGTCCCTGAGATTACTCTCGGCAACCTAGGCTCCAAGAAGGTATATCATGCTGGCCATGATAAGGAGGCTCTCGGCCTGTTTCCCGGGCTGTTGAGGACGGATCACCCAGTAGGAGAAACTCCTAAACTCGGCACCACCTTTCTCAACGCATTCATGAAAGTGGGGGGTGATTTTCCGGTCGACTTCCGTGCACCCGGGTGGATCCATTCCACTAAGAAGTATTGGTGGGGTAAGATGGTGAGCTTCGTCCTTGCCGATCATGGAGGCTTGTTGGAGCATGTGGAATTGTACCAGGCGGTCAGGGCCGTGCAGTACGGTATTCCACCAAGTTCTCAAAACTTCTTTGAGATCCTGGAGCGTTACAATCCTCTGACAGGGACATTCTTCACTCCGGTCAGAGAGATGGGTCTTGCCCTACACGAGTTGTACGAAGTCTCGGGGCTGGTAATGGGGGACTCTCCCTATGAGGAATACGTCCCGACCACTGAGGAGCTTCACCTTATGAAGAAAGAGTCTCCTCGGGTGTACGAGACTTATTGGGAGGTGTTATGTCACTTCCACATTTGCGACCAGATAACCTCTTGGAGGGCGAGGGGAGTCAAACAGCTGTCTTGGGCAAGCTATTTGTTTAAGGGCGTCAATCAGAAAGACCATCCAGTGACCCGACTGGCTCCCAGCTCCGATGAGGAGATTGCCGATAGGATTCAGGCTTCCGTAGACTCCTACACCACGGAGTCGAACGAGGATACTTTCGAACCTGACACGGTTTTCGAAAGTTTCCATCATCAGGCCCGGACCCCTATCTCCAATCGAGCATTACTGGCGGGCTTCTTAATGTTGTGGTTGAAGCGCTGTGTGGTGCCGACACTGCCACAGGAAGTGATTGTTGCCGACGTAGTATACCCGGCGGTGCTCCTGGCTTATGGTAGGCCCATAGCCCTCCTCCCGGCCATGGCGGCCGGTATTCAAAGCGGGTTGCGAGCCTTAACCCAGAGTCTATGCAGGGTAGAGAAGGTTGTCGACTCCCAGGGTGAGCCGATTGTTGACTCAGAGGGGAGGCCGACGGTTAAAACGTCCCAACCCTCGGGTTGAACTTCCCTACATGTACCTAATGGCTTGGTACGTTATGCACTGTCCCTCCCTGATGACGCCGGTATCTTGGAGTGAAGGGTTTACTCCTTTCGTACAGCGGTTGGAGGGTTCAAGCTGGTGTAATACTTATATGTATTTCGTTTGGAAGTGCATTCTAGCTGCTTCAAACTACCAGCTCAATCGCTGCTTCCCCGAGATTGCTGGTGCATCTTTCGGGAATAAACTTGCTGACTTCGTGGGCCCAGATAACTTCACAAGGTTGTCATCGGGAGCCTTCTGGTGGTTGGTCAATATTCAGGCTGAGTATGTGCTTTTTCGACAAGGGAATTCGTGCACGATTGAGCCGTACATGCCGAATCGCTTCACCCGACAGTTCGGCTATGATCAATTGTATGTCGGTAACCCCAATGCTCGACTCGCCTTCAGTGGGAACTTGTTTAAAGGTGCTCGGGCTTGGTATTACAGTGTGGCCAGAGGGACGGAAACGCTTTTTCGTCTGCCCCCCAAGGAACCGAAAGGCTGCACAAGCCTTTGCTTCTGTACCTGGTACTTCCAGGCCAACCAAACGCCTGACTTTGCTCCAGAGTACTCATGGATCGAGAGCATTAATGCATCTTACGAAGCAAAGTTGGGGTCCAACAAACGCTCACGAGGCGTTAAGGAGTATCGGAAGGCTCTGAAGGAGACCAGAAGGGTAACAAGGGAGGAGCCGCGAGCGACAAATGGTCGACAGGTGGCGCGTAAGCGTCCTCAAGGCTCTACTTCTACTGTTGAGCCTGCCCCAAAGAAGGTCCGGAGAGACTTGGCAGCCGCAGTTTCTCTATCCGAAGACATCCCTTCTGGTGTTGAGGAACAGAGGGAAGAATCAGAAGATGAGGATGACGCCTCCTTAATCCGTACCCGTGGGTTGCACAGCAGGGGCCCCAGGATTTTAGAGGAAGGGGAGTTCGCTGACAAACCCACCACCGCCGACGAGGCTGAGCAGCATGAAGTCGACATAATGAGCGGAGGTGATGTTGAGATTCCAGGGGTCTCAACTCAGCCCGGATCTTCCTCAGCTCACGAGAGGAGGGATGAGGCACAACAGCCTGGGTCCCCTAGTGTATTGATCCCTAGTCCTCGGGTAGTTGACCCCAGCCCTACCACTGGGGTATTTGGGGGCAAGGCCCCGGATGCTGAGGCTTCCCATGTTGCACTATCGTCTTCTTCATCCGAAGAAGAAGGGTATGATTCAGGTGACGAGGTCGACTTTGGCGATGAACCCGCTCCTCCTGATCCGAGTAAATTCTCACACATCTCGGAGGAGGAAATATATGGGTGTGAGCCGGTGACGGGGTCACCACTAGCGGCAATTACTCCTGCTGCAGGTATTTTTATTGTCTTTTTTGATCCGGTTTCCCTTCGAACTGGGAAAGGTTCTGACATTTTCCTTTTAACTTTATGCTGCAGGGCTGGTCGTGGACAGTGAGGCTGCAACTTCCTCCCATATCGAGGAAATGATACAAGAGCTGGCCCAGCAGGAGAGCATTGAGGCTCCTGCTATTGAGATGCCTCAAAAGAGGGCAATTATTGAAGTTGGGGAGACCTCCACCCTGCAGGATTCGCCTAAGAACTCGCCATCTTTGGAACCTCAGCTAGGTAAGGAAATGTTGATATCTTGAATGTTTTCCTTTTACTGTCATGACTGACGCTTTGGTGATTTGCAGAGAGGGCTGAGGAAGCTCAAGCAGAGGACTTGGCAGTCAGCGTCGACTCAGCAGGGGCAGCTAGCGTCGACCCAGCAGGCAGTACAATTCAACCCTCAACCGCGGGTTCCGAAGAGGTCAGGCCTGCTGCTACTTCTGTCGCCATGGAGGCTGCTATGACGGCAACCGCCCCGGAAGTGCCGGTGACCATCTCAGCTTCTGTCGCGCCTGTTGTTGATCCTACTCCTGCACAGGATGAGTTGATTCCCATCCTCGCCCTGTGATAGAAAGGGGATCTGGGAGCACTTCAGCAGAATTCTCCCCAGCTGGTGATATCATGGAAGAACTGACACGTCAAATGGTACAGCAGTTCTTTGCTTCCATGCGATCATGCATTGACCTCATCCTTTATGGGGGCAGTTCTTTCGAATTTGCCCGAGTGCTTCTTGAAAATCTGATCGAGAACATTGGTCATATTGGAGGTCCTTCACAGGCTAGGGCATGCCTGATGCTGGTGGAGCAGTTAGGAAGTGACTTGAAAGAGCTCAAGTCCTTAGAAGATGCTAGCTCAGTACACGAGGCCCAGGCAACTCTGAATAGGCTTCTTGCTGTTCAAGAACAAGAGCGGAAAGAGATGGAGGACCAAATAGCTGAAGAGACCCGCCATTTCGAATATTTCCAGGCTGACCGTCAAAAGCTGATTGGCGATTCAAAGGAATTTGAGCTCGTCATGCAGAGCGCAGAGCAGGTGATTATCAGTGCTCGGGCTTCCATAGCCAAGGCAGAAGCCTTGATTGCAATCAATGAGCAGAAGTTTGCTACTGCTAAGAAGAAGCTGGAAGATCTGGAGGCTGCCAGGACGCAAGCTGACGAAAATCTCTCCACTCATTCCTCCAGATTGGAATCTCTACGAGCGCGGCTGGCTGCGAAGAAATTCTTATCTGAAGAGGAGTTGCGGGTCCAAGCTCTCATGGAAGCTGAGAAGGCGCGTCAACATGAGATACATCGCCTTAGAGAACAAATTCGTTCTTTGGCGAACCAGGATATTTAGCCTTCTTCTTCTTTTCCTTTGTAAAGAAAAGGACACTCCATTTATCAAGAGTGTTTGTATCTACTTTTATCATTTTTGAATAATAAAAGTCGTTGAAATTTTTTGTTCCACCTTCATTGCCTCGTCGTGGATGAATCCAGCTTCTTAATCATAGATTTCGGTTGTGCTCCCTTACTAACTTACTAACTGTGAGTAACAAACTTAGGTAGAACTAAGTTCTTTTATGAAACGCGACGTTGACTCATTAGGAAACGCAGCCCTGAGGGCCGCTGCTTTGATCTGCCAATGAGGACGGGGTTCAAGCGGACGCGAAGGACACAGCTTTGAGTGTGACTTATTGGCCGCAGTCCTTAACTTTATCCAGGCGCAGGAATCCGGGTGCATCAATTGACGCGGTTTGGAACGTGACGCTGAGACTCGGTGCAAGACCTATCTTCATCCATGTAAACGCAGCTCCAAGACACTTGTGAAGGTGATAGGCCTTCTCTGCTGAAGATATAAGCTTTGGGACGCAGCTTTATGTGCTTTCCCACTGAGACCCCCAGAATGAGTCCCTTTTGTTGATGGACGCAACCTTGAGTCGTCCGAGAGACGCGGAGCAACTTTGAGTCATCCAAGAGACGCGAAGGGTCTTCTAAAGAAGGAGGACGCCATTTTTGAAAAGGAGGCGTGAGCCTCTATACGCGGCCTTCACATCTGCGTTTGGTGCAACTTCCCAGGCGTTATGTGCAGCCTGTCATAAAGGTTTTGTGAGATTTTCAAACGTCAAGTCTTCGTTGACGATTGGGAACTCGCCTCATCCGTTGTTTCCCGAAGCGGTTGTCCACGCGTCAGTTCTTCATTAGGCTTAGTCGTTAATGCCTTTTAATGTCAAACCGGCGCTGGCGGTTGGAGACCAGCGTCTTCGATGTTTCCTGAAGCGACGCTCCACGCGTCAGCCTTCCATTGGGCTTTGACAGTCGTGCGGTCATTAAGGCCGACGGTTCCAATTGATGAACCATTAATTATGGTTATTATGGGCTGCCTATAAATAGAGCTTACTCCCTTCCTTTAGCAGTCCCATACTTGGACTGTTTTCTTTTGACAGCGAGTGCACTGAGGGGCTCCATCTTCTCCCTTCAAGGACTTTACCAGGGGCTTGCCTCCATGGATGAAGATGACCCAGAGCTTTCATGCTTCTGTTTAGTCTCTTCAGAAGATTACCACTGTCAAGTGATTTCAATAGCAAAAAGCGTCTCCTTGAGCACCTTTTATGTCCGCGCTTCGATGCAGAGAGTTCAACTCTTAGTGGAGGCCTCTGCGGGTACGCCTTCTTGGTTTGCCATGACATTTTTAACCCAGTCAGGTTTGAATTTTGATATCTCTTAAAGAGATATTATCATCTGGATGAAGTCTTAGTTGGTACATTCCTTTTCTGGAATTTGCGCCATCGACTTAAACTTCTCTGGACGCCAGTATAGCAGATTTAGACACCTGGCCGCAGGCTCTGCATATGGAGCTCGCGTCTTGAGGCTGTCAACTTAGGAGAATCTTAATTCAGACTGGAGGTCTCAGGCCTGAGTCTTGCAACCCCTGTTCATCCACAGGGAGATGGCAATTCTCGCGTCTGATTCTCTTCACGTCTCGTCCTTTAAGCGCGGATGTCAAATGAGACTGCGTCTGAATTCTGTGTATATCACAATTTTGACCGCGTCTGTTTCTGTCACCGCAGATGTTTGCTACGCGGGTCATTTTCGCGTCTGAAATCCTTCGGCAATAATTGCGTCTGTCACTTAGTTTTTCTGTTGAAGTATACTAAGCTTCAGATCTTCTAATTTCGTTGCTTCTTGCAGGTAAGCTTGATCATCCTTTTTCATGTCCGCTGGGCCCGTGGGAGAATATATCGGCCGGCGAACTTGTTCGATGTTCGTCCACAAGAGAAGAAATCATGGTCCCCGTCGTCCACAAGGGAAGAAATCATGGTCCCTGACGGGGACTTAACCCTCGCCAAAATCTCTTTGAATTCGACGCACCAGTCATGCTTGCTGGCATGGCATGGTCAGAGTAAGGATGGCGGCGGGGGTAGCGGTGGATATAGTGGTGGGTGGCATCCCCTGTGAGGTCTTAAAACCTCCTCTCTTACCCCAGAAGTGACATCGAGGGAACTCAGCTCATTGGACGATCTTCTGGCGGAAGAGATGTTCATCAACGAAGGATCGCACCCCCACTTCGGATGGTCCGGCAGGATCGGAGGATTCTGCTGCCATCAGACCTCAAGAACACCATTGCTCTTCATCGACGAGGGCTCTTTCGATGTTTACGTCATGCATCGTGGTGCAACCAGCTCCGATCATCGCCACAGTGTTCAATCATATTCTGGCGCCCTTCCAAACATCTTGTACTTGGAGTCAAACGCAGCTTTAAGGAGTGAGTGCAACCTCTGAGAGAGAGATTTCTTTGTACTCCTTTATCTGTAACACTCAATCTTATTGAATAAGAGAGCGTTTTGTATCACTTTCATATGCCTGGATATAAATAAAAGTGACACTTTTCTTTTTGTCTCTTCTATTGTCTTGAACTCTTTTGTCTCTTTTTGATCAGACGCATAGAAGCAAAGAATCTTTGGCTTGTCAAAACTATGATGAAAATTTTAACAAGTCAAATTTTGTGGAGAAAAGATCCTATCTGAGGAACCCCACAATGCTGTCAGAGGTGTGATATTAACTTGACAGAGATAAGATAATTTTGGTGGGCCTGCCACTTTATAAAAAGAAAGTGACAGGTTGAATTGGTACCCCTAGGGAAGATGAACTTTTATCAGAGGTCTAGGATTAACTTGATTAAGGTCAGCTGGGGAGTTAATGAAAGCATTGTTAATGGTGTGATGATAACCTAATAATGTTTTTAAGTGGACTTGTTATTCTGTTGATGAGAATAACGAGTGAGACTAGATTCGCGGGGGATCTAGGAAAGTTTTTTACCGTTAGAGGTGTGATATTAACTTAACGGATTGAAAGTTGTCTTGTCAGAAGTGTGATGTTAACTTGATAAGAATGTGAATCAGAGGTGTGATATTAACTTGACTCAGAAGCATTTCAGCTTTCATTTGGGAAAACTGAAAGTGTCACTGTCATAGGTGTGATGTTTAACTTGACAGTGAGGGTAATGCTAGAGGTGTAATTTTGAACTTGGCATTGGTCATCTCGACTTTGACAAGGAAGTCCGAGGAAAAGTCATGGCCATAAGTGTATTGTTGAACTTGGCGATGACCTGGATGCTAGAGGTGTAGTGTTAAACTTAGCATCGTTCATTTCAGCATCGATATGGAAGTCTGAAGGAAGGTGACTGTCAGAGGTGTAATATTAACTTGACAGAAACTCAATGTACTGTTTAGAAGTATAGTGTTAACTTAACAGTAATTTGTCAGAGGTGTGGTATTAACTTGACAGAAATTGGTTTGCGATATGAGCAGTTTGAGGACCTGTCATTCCATTGATGAGAATTGACAAGTGGAGTTTAAAAATGTCAGAGGTATAGTGTTAACTTGACAAATTTAGATTTGTGATATGAGCAATTTCGAAGGCTTGCCATCCTATTGATGAGAATTGGCAAATGAAATTTGAAGTGCCAGAGGTATAGTGTTAACTTGGCAACGACTGTATTTTGTAGACCTACCTTTCTATGGATGAGAATTGGTAAGGGATTTTGGAGGGGAGAGTGGAGTCGAGTCCACTTAGGATTTTTAGCAAACCCTCAGCTATCAACGGATTTGAGGTGCCTTTACCAACTACCGTTTGAGTTGGGCTAGCCATGCTTTTCCCCTCAGCATGATGAGTTGTCGAAGACTAATGTTGGGCTTAAAGGCCAACATTTTCCTCTATCCTTAGCCGTCGGAGGCGTCGGATCAAAGGGGAGCATGTCCCTTAGGATTTTTAGCAAATCCTCAGCTGTCAACGGGTTTGAGGTGCCTTTACCAACTACCGTTTGAGTTGGGCTAGCCATGCTATTCCCCTCAGCATGATGAGTTGTCGAAGTTTATGTTGGGCTTAAAGGCCAACATTTTCCTCTATCCTTAGCCGTCGGAGGCGTCGGATATTAATGAAGAAGCTCTTCTTGATTTGATCAGAGGTGTACTTTTGAACTTGATCGGAGGAGGAGTACTATTAAGGATAGTACTTCTTCAAGAATCTGCCATTGATTGGCATCATGAGTGTATCGCCATTTGAAGTTATAAGGCGATATGATCCATTTGAGTAGACTGACTCTACTACAAATGGTCCTTCCCATTTGGGTTAGAATTTTCCTTTTGTCTTGTGCGTCATCACCATGGGTCTTCTGACAGCTAAGACAAGGTCGCCTTTCTTGAAAGTTCGCACTTTAACTTTCTTGTTGAAGGCTCTGGTAATTCGAGCTTGGTAAAGCTCGATTTGTTGCTGGGCCTGCAGACGCTTGTCATCTAAGGCTTCCAATTCTTGGAGTCGCCGTCGATACTTCTCCTCTGTCGTCATCTCCGCTGTCAAGGCGACGCGTAGAGATGGAATTTGGATTTCCAGTGGAAGCACGACTTCACACCCATATACCAAAGAAAATGGCGTAGCTTTAGTTGGGGTTCGCACAGTTGTGCGGTAAGCCCATAAGCATTCACCCAGCTTGTCGTCCCAATCACGTTGACTTTTCGAGACGAATTTCTTGAGAAGCTTGCCAATGGTTTTGATGAAAGCTTCTGCGAGGCCATTAGCGGCAGGATAGTATGCCGTTGAGGACACACTCTGGATTCTGAACTTGGCGCAGAATCTCTGGAAAGCCTGGCTGATAAACTGGGGTCCGTTGTCGTGGATGATTCGTCGAGGTACCCCAAAACGATAAATGACGTGATGTTTCACGAACTTGATCACATCAGATGACTTCACCTCCTTCAAAGGAACGGCCTAAGCCCATTTGGAGAAGTAATCGGTTATTGCCAAAATAAACCGATGTCCTTTTGATGACGGTGGGCTGATAGGGCCAACCACATCCATTCCCCACATTTCAAATGGCCAAGTAGAAGCCGTGGAGTGAAGGTAGCCTGGTGCTTGATGGATGAAATCGTCATGTACTTGGCAGGCGTGACATCTTTTGGCATAGGTGATGGCGTCGACAATCATCTTGGGCCAATAAGATCCCAACCTTTGGAGTCGGTATGCAAGTTTTGGACCAGGTTGATGGGCTCCACACATGCCGTCATGGGCTTCTTTCAATACCTCCTGTGCCTCCTTTTGTGAAAGGCAGCGAAGCAAGATCCCGTCATGCGATCGACTATACAGTGTTCGTGTAATCGCATTATAGTAGAATTTAGGGGCTTTCCTTCGAATGACAGCCGCTTCCTTGGTGTCCTTAGGCAGGATGCCATACAGGACATAATCAATGTAGGGGAATCGCCAGTCTCTAAGCTCTGGACCAGTTGACAATTCCAGCGCTTCTTTGCTTTGAGAATCTCCTGTTGGTTCCTGGTAATCCTCAAGAGCAATTCTCGGGCAATACAGGTCGTGGCTGTAGACGAATATCTTCTCCATTGCTCCAGCTGGAAGAGCTAAGGAGGCAGCGAGGGATGCGAGTGCATCTGCATGCGCATTTTACCTGCGCGGTACATGGTCGATGTAGAAGTTTATGAACCTCTCGGCCATGTAGGCCCAAATGCTCAAAGGAATAAAAGAAGAACAAGCCCAAAAGCCCACTTTATTCTGAATTAATTCAGAATAAATTCGAAGTGAAGAAATCTGGGCTATATCTTGGCATATCAAGGGGTTGAGAAAAACTCTCTTGAATCGAGGAATCGAAGTCAGAAAATCAAAAGCCGATTCAGTCAGCGGTTGAAGCAGCAACAAGAAAACCAGCAGGAGATGCGAGCCCCACTTCAAACCAGGAGCCTCCTCCCCTTTGGTGTGGCCACGTGGCCACACCAGGGCCGCGGAAACGCGGCCCAAGCCGCGTTTCCGCGGCCAACTGATTTCAGTTGGGGGAGCGTTTGCTCCCCCAACGTTCCCGGGATCCTAATTCTTTGGTTTTTGGCTATAAATACCTCTTTCAGCAGAGAAAAAAGCAGCGAAGACTAGGATTAAATTTTGCACTTATTTTCTTAGGATCTAGGTTCATTGTTAGCTAGAAAGAAAGTTATAATCTTGCTTTTTAAGTTGTAATCTAGTTTAAAAACTTGTGAGAGAGAGGACTGAGAGCTTGTACTTGAAGGTTGAAGTGACAGCAATACAAAAGTCGGGCCGATTTCTCTTTCACTTGCAGTACGGTATGCTTTATATTATGTCGTTGTTTTCTTCGTTTTCCATGAGTAACTAAACACTTTTTCTGGGCTAGCTATCGACTCTCTCTTATTTTCTTCTCTTCTGTTTTTAAAAGAAAAAGACCCGATGACTCATATGCATGCCTCCCTTAAAAGCCTTTCTTTTGAAAGTGTTCTTGAAGGCACATGAGGATGGGTATGGATAGTTGAATTCACCATTCTTTCTTGAACTTCTTGTGAATCGTTTTTAATTCATTCTTGCTTCTTCGTGCTTTATGTTTTAATATCCGATTCCAACTCTTTCTTGAAGAAAAAGGACTCTAACCTTCTGCATCTTATGTGCTTTACTTAAAGCTTTCTAAAAAGAAGAAACTTTAAGTTTTGCAAATGATAACTTGAGGGACTTAATACTTTAAGAGAAGAATGAACAATTGAGTAGGAAGATAGTAAGCCCAGATTTGATTTCTTATTATAAAACAACATCACAACTCTTAAAGCTTTTTTAAAGATCACCTCCTCCAAATCCTTTTTGAAAGTTGAAATTTCTCTTTTTCATCTCTTTTCCTTACATTCTCTTTTTCCTAAAAAAACAAACACAAATTCCTTATTTTTAAAACGACTCATCGAAAAGCTTCCATCGCATCCCTCCTTGCGGACACGACCCGTTAGCCACAAGCTACACGGTATATTCTTAAACTCCTTGGTTGTTTTCTTTATTTTAGCAATCAATTTTTGGCGCCGTTGCCGGGGAGGGAACGGTGTAGTTGTTTTAACAACTTTTGTGTGTTTGTTTCAGGGACTCGAAGATCAAGATCTAGCATTCAAGCTTTGCCAAGAAGACTTGAAAATTCTGTGCCCCTACTCTCGAAAGTAGGAAATAGAATTTCAAGAAATTGCTTTGCAAATCTGAATTTTTTTGGGACTACTAAAAACTTTGTTTTGCAGGACATATTGCTCGCAAAAACTTTAGTTTTTATATGTCATATTTGTGCTAGTGTTTCTATCCAACATCCCTGTTTTTAAAGTCAACAGTAAAATATTCGTTGAAAGTTAAAAATTGATTAGACATTTGCATTCTAGGCATAAGTCTTTTCAATTCTTTACTTTACTGTTGAAGAGAGCTGGAGACAAGGTATGTATGCATAGCATATAGTTTAGGAAACATTCTTGGGTGATTTTGCTTTTGAATGCTACTTTCCTATATCTTGCACACTTGCACGAATCAATTATAAGGGCAAAACCCAAATCAAGATAAGGTGGGGAAGTCATTACCCTTCCTTAGCCCACAAACCATCTCCAAGCACGCACAACCTAAGCCTAATTAAAATTTGATAGACGTTGGCCTTAGGGACATCTCGAACTCAATAGGAGATTATCCTAAAGAGGAAAAGTGTTGGAAATTGACTCCTGTAAAATCAGTGTCAAGGAAAGGGATTGAGGGCCGAAAGCCAGAAGATTGGTGGTTACTTAATTAAGGAACGTCTTTTGACGGAAAACCTCCCACCAATCTTGCCCTGACCTGGCTGATTAGCTTGTGGTCAAGGTCTACATTCTACCTCTTGTGGACAATCAACCAGTTAGGAGTTGTCTAGGTCGAGGTTACCTTAGACTAGGCTTGGTTGATTTCTATTGTTGACTGTTGTTTGAACTTGTTGTGATTGTGATTGTGTTTGTGTATGCAAGTGTGGTCGAGAGACCCCAATTCATCTAGGTTGACTAGAAACACATCACCACCTAAGTTTGAACCAAGACCAGATCCGGTAATGGCTCAATCCACATCACTACAGGATAGGTTCTAACCTATTAGGACCTCACTTCCATCGTGCATTTCACTTCCATCGGTTGGTGAATACAATTTCGAGCTCAAGCCTCAATTCATCAACACACTCCCCAAATTTCATGGTCTAGAGTCCGAAGATGCCTACTTCTTCATAAGAGAATTTGAGGAAGTATGTCTTATGATGAAAATCCCACACCTTGTAGACGATGCTATTAGGTTGAGATTTATCCCGTTTGCACTTAAGGACCTAGCAAAAAAGTGGCTCTACAGCTTAGCAGCCGGTTCCATCACATCTTGGGATGGTTTCATCAAGGTCTTCTTGAAGAAATTCTATCCTATCCATAAAACCGCTCTCATTAGGAAGACGATCATGCAATTTAAGCAAGAGCCTAGTGAACCGTTCTGGAGGTACTTTGAACGCTTTAAGGACCTCCTTATCCAATGTCCACATCATGGAATAGAGAAATGGCGACAATGCCAAATTCTCTATGACGGTTTAGACTATTCCACCAAAACCCTCTTAGAAAGTATGTGCCAAGGGGGTTTCTTGCAGAAAGATGAAGATGAGGGATGGGATTTGTATGAAAATTTAGCTGAGAAAACCATCCAATGGGAATCTGCGAGTGAGACCCCTAAGAATCCTAACTCCATCTCTTCAAAAGGAGGTCTCCACTCCATAGAATCGTCCATCGCTAATGAGGCTAAGTTAGCTAATTTAGCTAGAAGACTGGAAGCTCTAGAGACGAAAGAACCAAGTCCAGTCAATCAAGTCAGCCCGAACCAATTTCCACCCCGGGCTGCACTTACTGTCAAGCCATGAACCATGTATTCGAGGAATGCCCAGTGTTTCAGGCTCAGCAATCCTATCACGAACCGATGAATGCGGCTTTTTCAAGGCCAAACAACAATCCTTACGCACCAACGTACAATCCCGGCTGGAGAAATCACCCTAATTTCTCATGGAGCCAGAACAACAATGACCATTCACGATCCAATCATGCTATCCACTTCCATCATGGTAACAATTCTTCCAATCATCAACCCAACTTCTCCAATTTCCATAATAATTCTCCCAACCATCCACCAAGCTTTCCAAATTATCAACAGAACTTTCCTAACCAAGCTCCACAATCCTCCTTCTAGAATCCTCAATTGGAAAGAAGAATGACTGACTTTGAGAGAAACATGGAGAGATATATGAAAAACCAAGACTCTCTCATGCAAACTATTCAGAGGCTAGAAGTTCAAATGAGCCAATTAGCCAACTCACAGAATGAGAGACAAAAGGGTACCCTGCCTAGTCAGCCAGTCACCAATCCGAGGAATTCCCAACAAGCTCATTTGGCTGAGGATCCTTCATTCAATCAATGTAATGCTGTGCACACATTGAGGTCAGGAAAGAAAGTTGATAACCAAGTGTCAACACCCACCAATCCTATTCAGCACAACCACAATCAAGCTTCCACCTCATCCAATCCAATTTCTTCCAATTCGGACGAGTCTGAAAAAGACAAGTCAGCCAGCCAGGTGCACCAACCTATAGTACCATTTTCAAATAGGCTGAAAAACAATAAGCAAAACCCGCACATGGACAAGATAATCGAGATGTTTAACCAAGTGAAGATAAATGTGCCACTTCTTGATGCCATCTAATAAGTTCCTTCCTATGCTAAGTTTCTTAAGGACATGTGCACCAAGAAGAGAAAGACTAATGTTCCTAAGAAAGTCCTCCTAGCCACTAATATTAGTGAGCTATTTTCGGGTCCTATCCCTGTCAAGTACAAAGATCCAGGTAGCCCTACCATTGCCTGCACAATAGGACAAGCCGAGATTAGTCGTGCACTTCTTGACTTGGGGGCAAGTATCAACTTGCTTCCATTCTCTGTTTATCAACAACTCGGGTTGGGTGACCTTAGTCCAACTCGAGTCACCATCCAATTGGCTGACCGTTCTGTTAAAGTTCCAAAAGGGAAAATTAACGATGTCCTGATCCGGGTAGGAGAGTTCATATACCCTGTCGATTTCATAGTTTTGGAGACACAACCTGTGTCCAACTCCAATCGTAGGGCTCAAACTCCGATCATCCTAGGTCGACCATTCCTAGCCACTGCTAATGCCATCATCAATTGCAGGAATGGGTCTATGAGGTTAACCTTTGGAGACATGACTAGAGAAGTCAATGTCTTCCATCTAGGAAAACAACCCCGTGACATCGAGGACCAAACTTTTGAAGTAAACCAAATTGAGAACTTGACATGTGAACACGGGAAAGAATTGGAATCAGAAATGGAGATTGACTTCGAGTTAGAGTCTGATGACTTTAATCTCGATCAGGTGGTAGATTCAGCCATGAATTGGTCTTCAAACCCAATTTCACCTACAATGGAGCCAACAGATTTGACTAGTCCCTCTAGTGAGCCTGCCTCTTCCTTAGAATTAAAAGCCCTTCCTGCGCATCTCAAGTACGCCTATCTAGGCGAACAAGAGACATTTCCCGTCATCATTGCCTCTCACTTAAATGACGGGGAAGAAAAAGATTTGAAAGATATTCTAAGAAAACATAAGGAAGCCATTGGGTGGACTATGACTGATATTAAGGGATTAAGTCCAACCATCGTTCAACACCGCATCCATCTCAATGAAGACGCCACACCCAAGAGAGACCCGCAGCGTAGGTTAAACCCTATAATGCAAGAGGCTGTTCATGCTGAAATCATAAAACTCTTAGACAATGGGATAATTTATCCCATTTCGGATAGCCAATGGGTCAGTCCTGTCCATGCGATCCTAAAGAAATCTGGTTTCACCGTAGTGAAAAACGAGAACAAAGAGTTGGTTCAAACTCGACTTCCCACGAAGATTCGAGTTTGCATTGACTATAGGAAACTGAATGCTGCAACTCGTAAGGACCATTTTCCACTTCTCTTCATTGATCAGATGCTTGAACGTTTGGCGGGTCACGAGTACTACTGCTTCTTGGACGGTTACTCGGGCTATAACCAGATCCCTATCGCTCCCGAGGACCAAGAAAAGACCACGTTCACATGTCCATTTGGGACATTTACTTATCGTCGAATGCCATTCGGCTTATGCAATGCCCCAGCAACGTTTCAACGTTGCATGTTGAGTCTTTTCTCTGATATGGTAGAGCGCTTCTTAGAAATCTTCATGGATGATTTCTCCATCTACGGAGATTCATTCACTCAATGTCTCCACCATCTTGAACTCGTCCTCCAACGTTGTGCTGAAAAACATTTGACACTAAACTGGGAGAAATGCCACTTCATGGTGAAACATGGAATTGTCTTGGGTCATGAAATATCCAAGAAAGGAATAGAAGTGGATAGAGCCAAAATCGAGGTTATTGCTAAGCTTCCCATGCCCAAATGCGTTAAGGACATTAGATCCTTCTTAGGACACGCTGGTTTCTACCGAAGATTTATCAAGGATTTTAGCAAAATTTCTAGGCCCTTGACTAATCTGTTGGCTAAGGATGTGTCCTTCACTTTCGATGCTGACTGCATCACTTCTTGGGAGAAGCTTAAGAGAGAGCTGATTTCTGCACCAATCATATCTGCACCGGATTGGTCTAAGCCGTTTGAGATTATGTGCGATGCTTCTGATTTTGCCATAGGCGCTGTCCTAGGACAACGTATTGATAACAAGCAGCATGTGATCTACTACTCTAGTAGGACTCTCAATGACGCTCAACTGAACTACACTACGACCGAGAAGGAATTCTTGGCAGTAGTGTTTGCCTTAGAGAAGTTTCGTCCCTACCTACTAGGGTCCAAAACTACCATTTTCACCGATCATTCTGCGCTTAGGTATCTCATGATGAATAAGGATGCCAAGGCCCGACTCATTCGTTGGATCCTCCTTCTTCAAGAATTCGATCTCGAAATTCGAGACAAGAAAGGCGTAGAAAATGTCGTTGCTGACCATCTCTCACGGATTCCAAATTCTCCATGCAACGAATTACCCATCAATGAGGATTTTCCTGATGAACATCTCTTAGCTATCTCTAGGGAACCTTGGTTTGCTGATATAGTGAATTACTTAGTCACAAACCAAACTCCATCTCATTGGTCCAAAAATGATGTTTACCGGTTCTTATCCCAAGTCCGGTATTTCTTTTGGGAGGAACCGTATCTTTTCAAGTACTGTTCCGACCAAATTATTAGGAGATGCATTCCCGATGAGGAGGTTAGGAGTGTTCTGTCCTTTTGTCACGAACTTGCATGCGGTGGACACTTTGGTCCCCGCAAGACTGCTGAAAAGGTGCTACAAAGCGGGTTTTATTGGCCCACTCTGTTCAAGGATGCCTATGATTATTGCAAGACGTGCCCTAGATGCCAAATGGTAGGTAGGATCTCACATCGAAATATGATGCCCCTCAACCCAATTCTAGAAATAGAACTCTTTGATGTTTGGGGCATCGACTTTATGGGTCCATTTCCTAACTCATTTGGGAACCAATACATATTGGTTGCTGTGGACTACGTGTCCAAGTGGGTAGAAGCCATTCCTTGTAAAACTAATGATAACAAAGTTGTCATAAAGTTTTTGAGAGAGAACATTTTTTCCCGCTTCGGAACCCCTCGTGCTATCATCAGTGATAATGGCACCCACTTTTGCAATAGATCTTTTGAAACCCTTATGCGAAAGTATGCCATAACTCACAAGTTGTCCACACCATATCATCCTCAAATCAGTGGGCAAGTTGAGGTTTCAAATAGACAAGTCAAACTTATATTGGAGAAAACTGTGAACCAAAACCTGAAAGATTGGTCCTTAAAACTTGTAGATGCTCTATGGGCCTACAGGACCGCTTTCAAGACGATTTTAGGAATGTCTCCCTATAGGTTAGTCTATGGCAAACCTTGTCACTTGCCCGTTGAGTTAGAGCACCGAGCCTTATGGGCAATCAAGCAGTTGAATTTCGATTTGACTAAGGCCGGTGACCTTCGGAAATTACAAATTTTCGAATTGGAGGAATTGAGAAATGAGGCCTATGAAAATGCTAGGATCACTAAAGATAGAGTGAAGATTTTCCATGACAAGCACATCATAAGAAAAACCTTTGTCCCTGGTCAAAAAGTCTTACTCTACAATTCTAGGCTTCATCTTTTTTCAGGAAAATTGAAATCACGATGGACTGGGCCATTCGTTGTAAAAGTCGTGTTTCCACATGGTGCAGTTGAGATCAGTGACCCCAAGAATGGAAATGACTTTAAGGTAAATGGTCAACGCCTTAAACCTTTCTTAGAATCGGTGCCGGTAGATGAAACGGTAATGGGTCTTTTTGACCCAGTGTATCAGTAACTTTCCTCCTTTCCATTTTATTTCATGCACTTATACATTTCTTTCATACATTGGGGATAATGCATGAGATAAGTGTGGGGGAGGGTTCTAACATGGCCGATAATAAAAAAAAATAAATAAAAAAATTTTTTTTTGAAAGGGGTAGACAATATTTTGATATATTTTTTGTAAGAATTTAAGTCAATTTTAAGGAATAGGAGAATCATAATTAGGATTTCTTACACTTGGTCAAAATAAAATAACTTGTTTGATTTTTAGGGTCAGGAAGAAATTTGGGAAAGTAATTTAGTCTTGATATTTACCTTAATGACATATGCACACAAAATACACTTACACACTTAGGGTTTGAAAACAGAGACTCTTATGCCTTATAAAAAAAAAAGAAAAAAAAAGTCTAATTATTGAGTAGCTAGGTGCTTTGGCCTAAGCAAGCCTTAGTATTTATGCAAAAGATAATTAGACAAGTTTGAAAAAAAAAAAAGAAAAAAAAGGTATTCTCTGATTAAGCTGGGTATTTATGCCTCATGAAGCATAAGTATTCACGCCTAAAAGGGGTACCTCGTATAAATAATGTGTATCCTCTGATTAAGCTGGGTATTTATGCCTCATGAAGCATAAGTATTCACGCCTAAAAGGGTTACATAGTATAAATAAAAACCTTGGTTTCGTGGCCTTATCTGCTCGGGTGTTTAGGTCCTTAGGGGTGTTTTCTCACCTGTTGCCCTAAAACCGTCTGGTTTGGGTGTCACCGACTGAAAGCTCATTACATGGGCAGATTAGAAAGCCTAATGAAATTGAGGAATAAAAGTTCACAAAAAAATAAATAAATATGAGGCATAGGAGTTAATGTTAAAGAACCCTTAGTAAACTTCACAGTCACGATGGTGCATACGAATCAGGGTAAATTAATAGACTAGATGAGAAGTACAATTTGACTCCTTACTTAAATTAATGACATGTTTTTGAATGGAGACTAAGTTTAGGAATGAAAAATTTGATATTCCTATAACTTATAGATTACTTAAGATCTCAAAAATATACTTCAAATATTTTCTCCTTCAAAATATAAAAAAAAAAATGCTTTTCGAAAATACTAACATTTTCTCTTCCTTTTGGATTTTGTGGGTGTAATCCGCTGAAAACCCTCACGAGACAAAACTCGTCCTCTAGGGGTGACCTAGAGGTTTAACGGCTTGTTGCACATGCTCAGTGCAATCGAGTGACCTGCGAAAGTGGTCTAATAATTGATTCGAGTTAGTCTAATGATTTTTGCTCGAGGGCGAGCAAAAGATAAGTGTGGGGGTGTGATTTGTCACATACATTGCATTCATGTTGTCACTTTACCACACTTGTTTGCTAATAAATGATATTAATAAGTGTCTTTTTTCTTTGCTAAATGTAGGCCCAAATGCTCAAAGGAATAAAAGAAGAACAAGCCCAAAAGCCCACTTTATTCTGAATTAATTCAGAATAAATTCGAAGTGAAGAAATCTGGGCTATATCTTGGCATATCAAGGGGTTGAGAAAAACTCTCCTTGAATCGAGGAATCGAAGCCAGAAAATCAAAAGCCGATTCAGTCAGCGGTTGAAGCAGCAACAAGAAAGCCAGCAGGAGATGCGAGCCCCACTTCAAACCAGGAGCCTCCTCCCCTTTGGTGTGGCCACGTGGCCACACCAGGGCCGCGGAAACACGGCCCAAGCCACGTTTCCGCGGCCAACTGATTTCAGTTGGGGGAGCGTTTGCTCCCCCAACGTTCCCGGGATCCTGATTCTTTGGTTTTTGGCTATAAATACCTCTTTCAGCAGAGAAAAAAGCAGCGAAGACTAGGATTAAATTTTGCACTTATTTTCTTAGGATCTAGGTTCATTGTTAGATAGAAAAAAAGTTGTAATCTTGCTTTTTAAGTTGTAATCCAGTTTCAAAAACTTGTGAGAGAGAGGACTGAGAGCTTGTACTTGAAGGTTGAAGTGACAGCAATACAAAAGTCGGGCCGATTTCTCTTTCACTTGCAGTACGGTATGCTTTATATTATGTCATTGTTTTCTTCGTTTTCCATGAGTAACTAAACACTTTTTCTGGGCTAGCTATCGACTCTCTCTTATTTTCTTCTCTTCTGTTTTTAAAAGAAAAAGACCCGATGACTCATATGCATGCCTCCCTTAAAAGCCTTTCTTTTTGAAAGTGTTCTTGAAGGCACATGAGGATGGGTATGGATAGTTGAATTCACCATTCTTTCTTGAACTTCTTGTGAATCGTTTTTAATTCATTCTTGCTTCTTCGCGCTTTATGTTTTAATATCCGATTCCAACTCTTTCTTGAAGAAAAAGGACTCAAACCTTCTGCATCTTATGTGCTTTACTTAAAGCTTTCTAAAAAGAAGCAACTTTAAGTTTTGCAAATGATAACTTGAGGGACTTAATACTTTAAGAGAAGAATGAACAATTGAGTAGGAAGATAGTAAGCCCAGATTTGATTTCTTATTATAAAACAACATCACAACTCTTAAAGCTTTTTTAAAGATCACCTCCTCCAAATCCTTTCTGAAAGTTGAAATTTCTCTTTTTCATCTCTTTTCCTTACATTCTCTTTTTCCTAAAAAACAAACACAAATTCCTTGTTTTTAAAACGACTCATCGAAAAGCTTCTATCGCATCCCTCCTTGTGGACACGACCCGTTAGCCACAAGCTACACGGTATATTCTTAAACTCCTTGGTTGTTTTCTTTATTTAGCAATCACTATGTGATCACCTTTAGCGCGAATTTTAACCGCAATATCATCAACATAACATTCCACCGTTCTGCGCATTTGCCGGTGGAAAATGGCGTTCATGGCCCTTTGATATGTTGCCCCCGCATTCTTCAGTCCGAAGGGCATGACGGTATAGCAGTATACCCCCAGTGGTGTCCTGAAAGAGGTATGCTTTTCGTCGTCAGGATACATTTTGATTTGATTGTATCCTAAGAACCCGTCCATGAAGGACATTCGTTCGAATCCACAAGTATTGTCAATCATAACATCTGTGATTGGCAGTGGGAATTCGTCTTTGGGACAAGCCTCGTTTAGATCACGGAAGTCGATGCAGATCCGGATCTTTCCGTTTTCTTAGCAACGGGGACGATGTTGGCTACCCAATCAGAATGTTGCTCTTCCCTGATGAAGCCAGAGTCTATGAGCTTTCTGACTTCTGATTGAATTGCCTCCATTATTTCTGGACGGAACCGTCGCTGCTGTTGTTTGACACGCTTTATGTCCAGATGATGTTGAGGCGGTGCATAGCCACTTGAGGATCAAGTCCAGGCATGTCTTCGTAATTCCAAGTGAAGACATCTTTATACTCTTGGACAAGAGATATTAGATCCTTTTCTCTGACGGTGACAGGCCGTCGCTTATGAAGATGGGCTTAGGATTAGCCTCATCCCCCAGATTGATCTGAACAATCTTGTCTTCTGTGGGTGGCTCGCGCTACTCAAAGCGGGTATCCCAAAGAGTATTTAAATGTTTGATCTAAGGATCTGTATCGGATTGGATCATTTCTCCATCTCCGTCTTCCAGGTGGCTTGTTGAAACCATGTTCACTGAAAGTTCCTTGAAGATGTTGCCGACACTAGCATCTGACTCCCATGATGACGTGCCTGAAGAGTAATCGTGACCTGACGATTCTCGAGAATCAGAGGCTGATGGAGCCGGAGTTGATACGTAGCCCAACCCTGCGCGTCCGATGATAATAATCGGGTGCTTTTCCTTTTGGCACAAAGGATCGAAGTAGCGTCCTCCTTCCTTTGCCGAAGTTCAACCCGACTCTGCTGGTTAGGTCATACCCCATGTTTTTCATCATTCTGAGTGTCTTTGGCTCCTAATGACCGAACTGAGGGGATTCCTGCTCGCTTTCTGATTCTTCATGGTCCATTGGCTCGGAGTCAATTCGTCTGAAAAGAATTGGTCTTTGGCCCTTCCTTCTCGCGAGAACCATGAATATTGATTGTTGCGCATCGCCGACATTTCGACATGTTTCAAAGGACAATTTCAGTGGTACATGCAACGATGTCAAAGCATCCATTGCCGAGCAGAGATCGTCATCCACGTCGGTGCTAGTGTCTGACGGCACTGAATCAGAAGCAAACACAAAAAATACGCTAAATCTAATTCTTCATTAAGGTACCAACCGCCTACATCATCGGCGGAGGTATTATCAACATCGGGCTTATTAGTGCCCGTTACAGGTGGATCTAGCTCCCACACACACTCATCTTCCTCCAGCTCGGTGTCGGCTTCATTGCCAGAGTCTGGTTCCTCTGGTTGCGGGACTTCATCTGTTTCCACAGATTCCTGATACAGGAGTGAATCTGTGAAATAATTCTCCACTCCCTTGAACGGATGCCTATCGGCAATCAGCGTTCGCACCTTTCCACTCCCGTCAATGTATTTCATGACTTGGTGGAGAGTAGAGGGAAAGATAGAATTGCGATGAATCCAGGGTCTTCCCAGCAGTAGATTGTAGGAGGTGTCAGCATCTATGACATAGCATGTCACCTCTGACCTTAGGTCCCCAATCTGGCATTGAGCTTGACCTTCCCCATCGGACGAGTACTATTGGCATTGAACCCATAAATGGTCGTCTGGGTATGGCTCAAACGGTGAGTGGGAATCCCGAGATGCTGCATGACTCTGCGAGGCATGATGCTCAACGCAGACCCGGGATCTACCTGGATGCGATTCACCTCAGATGATCCAATATACCCTGCGAAGTAAAGAGGTCGATCATGCTTCTTTGACTTGCATGTCTTCTGCCGTGAAGGTAATGCAGGGAATATTTTGGGAGGCGTGGAGGCAATCCTCTACATCTTCCTCTTTCGGTAGCTGGGTCATGAAGACCTAAGCATTAGCCAGAGCTTCTTATAGAGCTTCTCTGGTCGACTTTGATAGTCTAAGAAGCTCATAAAGAGTAATCCGCGCTGGGATATTGGCTAACTGAGCCAGGACATCAAAGCGGTAAGGTGCTGTGGATCCTTCCGCTACGTCCTTCGAAAGAACTTGAGAAAATTGAAGTTCTTTTGTTTCTCCCCGGGTTGCTTCGTAGAGGGCTTAGCTGGCTCTGCGGCAGGCCTTGGAGGAGTTACCGCCGTTTCGCCATACTTTTTCAAATATGGCTGCCCCGAACGGGTTTCTGCCACAAGCTGACTGGGTTCTGCGGCCAGAACTATTGTCTCCTCTTCTGAGTCGGTCAGCGGGGGAATATCAGTTTCCGCTTCTCAAGAAGAGGCACACACTACGTTGCAGGATGAAGCCTTTGCTTTGCCTTTGGATTTCCTGCTGGTTACAGTAGTCCATTGCTGGCCATCAATAAGGTCGGGATGAACCCACATGACTTCTCTCTGAGGTGTGGGAACAGGTACCAAGCCCTTTTCTTGCTGTGGTGCGGGTCTGTGTTACCATTCTCAGCTCTCCTCTTAGGATGGGGACTACTCCAGAGGGTGTTGGGGGTTGTCTCCCAAACTGGAGTACTGACGTCATATTAGCCGTCACCTTCTTCTGCTCTGGTCGGAGTTTCAATACCTCCGCATCAATCAGGGCTCGAAGGATGTCCTTGAAGACATAACAGCTCTTGGTTGGGTGTCCCAACATCCTGTGGTACATGCAGTAGCTGGGATTGTCGGTTTTACCGACTTCCTCGGGGAGCCTAGCTTCAGGAAGCTTCAGTCGATTGCTCTTGTTGAGTAATTTGAAGAGCGAGTCGACATGTTCATCCTTAAAGGAATACTGCTTGTTGGCCCGTGGTTGGCTTGAAGAGCCACTTCCTTTGACCGGTTGAGGCTTAGCAGGGGATTTGGTTTCTGCTGCCAAGTTATCCTTCCTTTTGGCTTGGAGGGATGTGTCTGGCGCGCGTCTCATTGACCTCTCAGGCCTGGGCTTACCTTCTTCCGCTCTGACGCGGGCGACAATCTCCTCAGCCTGTTCACCCTGCTGGATCAGTTGCTTCCAGGTGCGGCTTTCAGCAACTCCAATTTGAGTAAGGAGTGAGGTTTGGAGGTTGTGGCGGCATGTTTCCACCAGGGTGTCCTGGGTCATACCACTTGGGCATCGGAGTGCCACGTTCCGAAATCTTTCTACGAAAGACTTAACGGACTCTCCCTTCGCTGCTTGGTGGCTAAAAAGGTAGGCATGTTGACCTCCGAGTCATCTTCAAAGAAGCGAGTTAAGAAGAGCTTCTCCAAGTCGCCCAATTCTTGATGGAGCCTTCTGGAAGCTTCATGAACCATTCAAATGCCAGCCCTTTTAGGGTGCCGATGAATAAACGCGCCAGGATGGCGTCGTTATCTACCACATTCCCAGTTTGGGACTTGAAATAGTAGATGTGTTGGTTCGGTGAACCCTTCCCATCAAATGCTTGGAGGGTTGGAGCCTTGAACTTGGGCGGATATGGAACCAGGTCCCACTCGGCTGGATATGGGCGGACCACCCTTGCTTCTTGGAGACCTTTCCGATTGGTAAGGGCTTCAAGGTGCTGCTCCAACTGATTCATTCTTTTAGAATGAACCTTACCCTGGTCTTGATCGTTCTTTTCCTGCGACGAGGATTTAGACGAACCAGAGATGGGTTGCTCTTTCTTCTCGGAGTGTTCGGAAGATGAGCTTTCTCCCTCTTTTAGTTTGCCCTTAGACTTTTTAGGGGGAGATTTCTTCCTGTCTTCGAGCAGCTGTGCGAGCATTTGCTTGAGAGAGTCGATGGATTCTTGCTGAGCACAAATCATCTCAAGTTGTTCCTTCTGGACCTGGGCTTGCAGCTCCAGGCGCCGGGCTGTCTCTTCAGGAGTGCTCGTCATGTAGGTGAAGGCCTCCTTCTCGATGGAAGAATTTGAGGCCTGCGATTCTGCTACAGCAGAATGAGAGTCATTCATTTTGACGCCCCGGGCCAGGGCATTATAGTCGATCTGGGGAATGGCCCCGGTCCGGGTGCGAATGTGTCGGTACACTCCTTCCGGTTCAGAGTCAGACTCGTCAGAGCTGACTACAGGCTGTTTTCCCCTGCTCCTGCTTGCCATGTTAGCAGTGAGCTCTGGATACTCAGTGTCAGAGAATGTCCTCCGCCTGTGAGAGCGTCTTCTTTTGGCTGAGGGGGGGAATCAGGGTCAGCTGTCTAACCAAAGACTGCTGGTTCACGCTTGAATTACAACGGCACTCGGAGAGCATAGAGATGAGCCGTTGGCAGCAACATGGTGAAGTGATTTGATTAGCACTTCTTTTCTTCGTCAAGTAATCTCTTAGATCCATGGAAAGAGGATCGAAGAGATTAGCCTCGCAACTTCGAGGGCACGAGGCATCTTGTGCTGTACAGCCTGGATGCGGAATTCAGAGGCGTGGTTCTCGCGCCGCAGCTGTACGACGCGTGTCTGGCGTCTCTGTTGAGATGAGACGCGACTGTCGCGTTGCTGCTTGGTGCGTCGGGGCAAAGACGCTTGAGAGAGAGTGGGCTGCTGGGCCCTACGCCTAAGGGCGCGTGGCACGCAGGCTTCGCCTTGGCGTTGGTGAGTTGGGCTTCAGAAGGCCTAATTTGGGGAGTCTCGCGTTTGGGCCGCCAAACGCGAACTTCGCGTGTTGGACATGGCTCGACCAAGGCGCCAGATTGAACTTTGCGTCCTGCCTCAGTTGGACAATCAGAAATTCCAACTTGCAGTTGATGCGCACGCCTCCTCTATCGACGCTCAGCGTTTCGGTTGCGTCGTGGTGGTGGAGAAAAGCCGACGACGACTTGGTGCTGAGGGAGAGGGTGGACTGGCTGGACACCAGGGATTTTGACCACGCGGGTCTCCTGAGAGACGCTGACGCGTGTTTCCGCATGGCGTGGTTGGTCGCAACGGCAGTTGTGCCTGGGACCACGCGGGCCTCCTAAGAGACGTTGGCGCGTGTATCCTGCTTGGCACGGTGGCTGCGATACCCTTTGCAGCCGTTGCGCCTGAGGTCACGCGGGTCTCCTGAGAGACGTTGGCGCGTGTGTCACACTTGACGCGGTTGGCCGCGACACCCTTCACAGCAGCTGCGCCTGAGAGAGACTCAGAGCGGGTTTCAGGGCAAGTCCCCGTAGAGACCCTGCGACAGACGCGGGTCTTTGGGCTCTTGGAGCCGGAAGAGAGAAAACTCGTCATACTTTGCCTGGTCGAACTCGACGACGAGCGATTCGACCATCTTCCCTTATGGAGGACGTCACCTTGCGCCACGATTTGTTCGTCAGTGACAAATGTAGTCCACAGCGGAGTCGCCATCTCTTGTATGAGTCGGAAAAAGAAGGATTTGATTGTAAAATTCTTTTGATTGGATAGAAAAATTACAACAGATCGGTCTTCCGATTACAAGGGAGGGAGGATGTTGAGTCTTGAATCCTCCCTTTGTTTAAGGCTGGGTCTTCGTGTGGCGATGGAGAGTGAATCTTGTTCTCCGTTGACCGGTGTGAACGTCGAGATCTTCTGGGGCTTTTCTCTTCGGGTGGTTGACGGAGTGACACAGCTCTGTCTACCAAAACTCTCAAAGAGAAGGTAGGCAAAGAGCAACTTGAACACAGCAAGTTCTTTGAAGGGTTTCTCTCTTTTCTCTCAGAGCTCTTTTTTCCCAAAAATCATCCGACCGAAAATCCGACCCCTTCTTCAATAGCGACAGGGCTATTTATAGGGTTTTCAGGGGCGTACGTGCCTCCTAAAAACACTCCATAATGGGGGCTAACCTTCCCCGTTATGTGGGCCGTGATTGGCCCCATAACCGGGACGGTTATAACTGAGACGCGGGTGTCAACCCACGCGCCTTGGAGCTGTTGAGACGCGGGTTTCGGGCCTCGCGCCTTGATGCTGAGACGCGGCCTTCGGGCCTCGCGCCTTGATGCTGAGACGCGGCTTTGGACCCTCGCGCCTAGGTGCTGAGACGCGACTTTCGGGCCTCGCGCCTTGATGCTGAGATGCGGCTTTGGACCCTCGCGCCTAGGTGCTGAGACGCGGCTTTCGGGCCTCGCGCCTTGATGCTGAGATGCGGCTTTGGACCCTCGCGCCTAGGTGCTGAGACGCGGCTTTCGGGCCTCGCGCCTAGGTGCTGAGACGCAGCTTTCGGGCCTCGCGCCTTGATGCTGAGACGCGGGTAAGATTAACCTTGCGTCTTGGAATTCTGCTTTTCAATGGCTTGTCTTTTAGTGATTTTTAGACAGCCTACAACCGAATTTATTCTTTTGCTGAGCAGGATTAGCCTCTTCCTTTTGTCTCTCCTTTTCTTTTTGTAACACTCCACTTGTCAAATAAGAGAGTATTTGTATCACTTTATCATTTTGATATAAATAATAAAAGTTATCAAATTTTGTCTCATCTTTATTCCTTCTTTGTGTTTGAGAATCAGATGGACTCTTTGTTGTGTGGGAGAATGCGACTTTCACAGACGCGACCCTTGACCATTGTGGAGACGCAGTCTTTAGCCACTTGCTGAGACGTAGTTATGAGTGGCAGAGAAGAAACTCAGGAAGCACTGAGTTCGTTGGTGAGGCGCACCCTGAATTGTAGGGGAGATGCGACTCTGATTTGTTGAGAGGCGTGTGACTCTGAATTGTCTAGAGGACACGATTTTGGATTATTGAGAGATGTGGCTCTGATTTGCTGAGAAACGCGGCTCTGAATCGTGTAGAAGACGCGACTCTGGATCGTTGAGAGACGCGGCTCTGAGTTAAAGGACGCAACTCTGAGTTATTGAGTGAACACAGCTCTGATTTACTTAGAGGATGCGGCTCTGAGTTATTGAGAGATGTA
>JAVJIF010018161.1:0-81205 GCA_038442645.1 Agave tequilana | reverse complement strand
ACCGGGAATTCGGCTATACTCTTGTGTTATACCTTGTGTGTTTAGCTTAATAGTTTTAATTCCATATAATTCATTATTAGATTAGCTAGTCACCTATTCACCTCCCTCTAGGTGATTTCACATTAGTCTTTCTCTTCTTGGTGCACATGTCCTTAAGAAATTTTGTATAGGATGGGACTTGTTGGATGGCATCAAGGAGTGGCACATTTATCTTCACTTGGTTGAAGATCTCAATTATTTTATCCATGTGTGGATTCTGTTTGTTGTTCTTTAGCCTATTAGGAAATGGTACTAAGGCTTGTACACCTGACTGGTTGACTTATCTGTTTCAGGTTCGTCAGATTTGGAAGGATTGGGACTAGATGAGGTGGATGCTGGAGTGTGATTATGCTTACTGGGATTGGGTGGTATTGACACTTGGTTATTAACTTTTTTCCCGACCTCAATGTATGAACAATATTATATTGATTCAATGATTGATCCTCAGCCAAATAAGCTTGTTGAGAATTTCTAGGATTCATAATTGGTTGACTGGGCAAGGTACCCTTTTGCCTCTCATTTTGTAGATTGGCTAATTGGCTTATTTGACCCTCTAGCCTCTGTATTGTTTGCATGAGGGAATCTTGGTTCTTCATGTACCTTTTCATATTTCTCTCAAAGTCAGTCATTCTCCTTTCAAGCTGAGGATTCTGAAAGGAGGGTTGTGGAGCTTGGTTGGGAAAATTTTGTTGATAATATAAAAAATTGTTGGGAGAATTATGAGGGTGATTTAGAAAGTGGGGTTGATGATTGGAAGAATTATTGGAATGATGGAAGTGGCTTGCATGGTTTGACCGTGAGTGGTCATTGTTTTGTTGGCTCCATGAGAAATTTGGGTGATTTCTCCAGTCAGGATTGTACGTTGGTGCGTAAGAATCATTGTTCGGCCTTGAAAAGTCCGCATTCATCAGTTCTAGAAAGTATTGTTGAGCTTAAAAAACAGGACACTCCTCAAATACATGATTCATGGCCTGATAATAAGTATAACCCGGAGTTGAAAATTGGTTTGGGCTGACTTGATTGACTAGACTTGGTTCCTTAGTTTCTAAAACTTTCAGTCTTCTCGCTAGGTTAGCTAACTTTGCCTCGTTAGTTATGGATGATTCAATTGAATGGAGACCTCCTTTTAAAGAGATAGAGTTTGAATTCCTAGAGCTTTCATTATTTGGTTCCCATTGGATGGTCTTTTCAGCTAGATTCTCATATAAATCTCATTCTTCATTCTCATCCTTCTGCAAGCATCCCCCTTGGCACATGCTTTCTAAAAGGGTCTTGGTTGAGTAGTCTAAACCGTCATAAAGAATTTGGCATTGTCTCCATTTCTCTATTCCATGATCAGGACATTGGACAAGGAGGTCTTTGAAGCATTCAAAGTACCTCCTAAACGGTTCACTAGGTTCTTACTTGAATTGCATGATGTTTTTCTAACGAGAGAGGTCTTATGAATTGGATAGAATTTCTTCAAGAAGATCTTGATGAAACTATCCCAAGATGTGATAGAGCCAGCGCTAAGCTGTAAAGCCATTTCTTGGCTAAGTCCTTAAGAGCGAAAGGGACAAATCTCAACCTAATAGCATCATCTGCAAGGTGTCGGATTTTCATCATTAAGCATACTTTCTCTAATTCTCTTATGAAGAAATAAGCATCTTCAGACTCTAAACCATAGAACTTAGGGAGTGTGTTGATGAATTATGGCTTAAGCTCAAAGTTGTGTTCACCAACTGATGGAAGTTGGATGCAGGATGGAAGTGAGGTTCTAATGGGATAGAACCTATCCTGCAAAGATGTCGGTTGAGTCATAACCGAATCTGGTCTTGGTTCGAACTTGAGGGGTGATGTGTTTCTAGTTAACCTAGATGAATTTGGGTTTCTTGACCACACTTGCAAACACAAATACAATCACAAACAAGTTTACCAATTGTCAACAAAAGGAAACAACCAAGCCTAGTCCAAGGTAACCTTGACCTAGACAACTCCTAACTGGTTGATTGTCCACAGGAGGTATAATGCAGACTTTGACCACAAGCTAATCAGCCAGGTCAGGGCAAGATTGCTGGGAGGTATCCGCGCAAAAGCGACGGGCCTAATTAAGCCAAACTACCAGCCTTCGGGGTTTCGCCCCTCAATCCCTTTCCTAGACACTGATTTGGCAGGATTCAAACTCTAACACCTTCCCCTTAAGATAATCTCCTAATGAGCTCGAGATGTCCCTAAGGCCAACGTCTATCAGATTTTAACTTAGGCTTAGGTTGTGCGTGCTTGGAGATGGTTGTAGGCTAAGGAAGGGTAATGACTTCCCCACCTTATCTTGATTTGGGTTTTGCCCTTAGAATTGATTGTGCAGAGTGTGCAAGATATAGAAAAGTAACATTCAAAAGCAAATATCACCAAAGAATGTTTCCTAAACTATATTCTATGCATACGTACCTTGTCTCCAGCTATCTTCAACAGTAATTATAAAATAAACGTAATTAGACAAAATATATAGAATGCAAGTCTAAATATTTTTTAAGTAATTAACAATCAATCAGATTATTGTTGGATTAAAAAATAGGGATTGTGAATATCAGATATAGCAAGAATAATAACACACAAAAATTTTATTTTTGCAAGCAATATGTCCGGCAAAAAAGAGTTTTTTAGTAGTCCACAAATTTTCAAACTTGCGCTGCAATTTTTTGAAATTCTATTTTCTACTTTTGAGAGTAGGGGTATAGAATAGCAAGTCTTCTCCTACAAAGCTTGAGCTGAGTGCTAAATCTAATCTTGACGTCCCTGAAACAAGATACCAAACATGTTAGAAAACAATTACACCGTTCCCTCCCTGACAACAGCGCCAAAAATTGATCGTGACTTTGAAAGTGATAAGAATTACCGTCTAGCCTTTGGCTAACGAGTCGTGTCCACGAGGAGGAATGCGACGATAGCTTTTTGGTGTTTTTGTTTATAAAGCAAAGAATGATGTTTGTTTTTTAGTTGAAAAGAGAATGGAGAGAAGGAAAATGATTAAAAGAAAAATGAAAATTTAGAGAAGGCTTTGGAAAAGGTGATCTTTCAAAAGTGTTGAAAATTGTTTGGTTGTTTTTAAATAGGAAGAAGATCTGGGTTCACTAATTTCTACTCAACTACTTACTTATCTCAAGAATATTTTGGTGCATCACTTTTATCATAGACAAAATCCTTAGTTTCTTTTAATGTTCAAGTAAAACAAATAAGATAATTTTGGATTAAATCTTAAGGTCTTTCTTAACACAACATTAAAAATAGAATGTTAAACCATCAAGTATGAAGAAGCAAGTATGGAATAAAATGATTTGAAAATATTTGTGCTTTGAAAGTCTAAGTTTAAAAGAAGAGCATCCTCGTGAGCTTTCAAAAACAAAGTTTAACTTTAGGCATTATTATGATTCAAGAGAGTTGCTTTCATAAAAATCAATCGTGAAAGAGGAGGTAGAAGAGATTAATTAGTGAGCCCAGAAGAGGATTTAGCTAACAAATAAGATAATGTAAATCAAACATAAACATACCGAATTTGAGTCGAGTTGAATAAGTGAGTTGAAGCTCCTTTGATTGTCACTTCAAAGATGAATTACACACTCAATTCCACTCTTCTCTCTTTACTGGTCTAAGCTGAAAAATAAAGAGGAACAAGAATTCTAATCCTAGTCTTCGCTCCTCTTTTCAGTACAAAACCCTGCCTTTTATAGGCAAAAGCCCAGAGGGAAAGGAGTAAGGAGATAAGAGGAACAAAAACTCCCTTATCTCCACCAGCAAGCCGCGGATCCGCGGCTTTGGCTTCGGATCCACAACCAGGATGTGGCCAAATGGCCACATCCTGGTGGAGATCATGATGGTGTGGGATTTGGCTCCCTTTTGTCTAGCTGGATTTGCTTTTTGTCTCTAATTCTGATCTGATCTTTGGTGATTCTCAAGTTAACCAATTTGGATTCTTATAAAATCAAATTAACCTGTTTTCAACCTCTTTGATCTGCCATGATCTGCCCTGATCTTCTGGTTTCGAATTGATTCTGAATTAAATCAGAATTTGATGGACTTTTGGGCTTGTTTTTCTTTCCTTTTCTTTAGCAATGGGCCTGTACTTTATAAAGAAAAATAAGACCTATTAATAGGATTTATAGATAATAAACATGGTAATGTGATAATATATATGCAATATATGTGACCGATCAATTCTTTTCTATGTTTCCCACTTCTTTGTTTTTCACCATACTCTTCTCTTTTCATTCTTTGTTTTCTTTTCTTTTGATTCTTTAAAACGTTGAAGAAACTTTAACACACACGAGAACATTCCGGTAAAACTTCTATCGCTTCTTGTTTCTGGGATTTGACCCATTTAGCCTCTATGCTATAACGGAAGTATCGAGGAAGCCAAAGCACACACAATTTAAAAATTAATTTCAAAACATATACTTTTCATGCGCGATTTTCCCCGATCAAATTTTGGCGCCGTTGCTGGGGATGGGAACGGTTTGATTTCACATTTTTATTATTCTTCTTTATTTTTTTTTGGTGTGCAGGTTAAAGTTTTAGCATTACAGAAGTCCACACTTATTTTGTGGTTGGGTAAATTCTTGTATATTCTTATACTCTACTGCTAGTTTTTGTTTATATTGCCTGTGCACTGTAATAATTTTAAGAATTAAAATATGGTAATTGGATTTTTAACACGGTTTAGACATTTGCATCTAGGCACGTGTCGATTTCAATTCTAATATACTGTATTTTGTTCTTGTATTGTTGTGATCATGACAGAGGTGTAAATATTGCATTGCATATAGTTAGGACAAACACGTGAGTGATTTACTCACTTTGTGTGTTCATTCTTATCTATATTGCACACTTGCACGAACTGAACTTAAGGGCAAAAACCAATGCAATATAAGGTGGGGAAGTCATTACCTCCTGATTGAAAACTGAAAGCGAAAGGAATTACCATGTAGCTTTGGGATAACGGGTCGTCTCCACGAGGAGGAATGCGATGAAAGCTTTTCGGTGTTTTGTTTAGAAAGCTAAGAATGGTGCTAGTTTTTTAGTTGAAAACAGATAATGGAGAGAAGGGAAATGATTAAAAGAAAATTTGCAAATTTGAAGAAAGCTTTGGAAAAAGTGATTTAAAAAGCTTTGAAAAGTGATTTGTCGTTTTTAATATAAGAAGGGGAACATCTGGGCTCACTAATTTTTAACTCAACTATGTACTTATCTCAAGAACATTTGGGTGTATCACATTATCATAAGCAAAATCCTTTAGTTTCTTTTAATGTCCAAATAAAACAAATAAGATGGTTTCATTTAAATCTTAAGCCCTTTCGTTACAAATCATTAAAAAGAGAATGTTAAACCATCAAGCGCGAAGAAGCAAATATGGAATAAAAACAGTTCAAAAAGATTTGTACTTTGAAAGTCCAAGTTTAAAATAAAGACATCCTCATGTGCTTTCAAGAACGAAGTTTAACTAAGGTACTTTCTGATTCAAAGAGTGTTGCTTTCATGAAAATCAGTCAAGAGAGAGGTGAAAGAAGAGATCAATTAGTGAACCCAGAAAACGATTTAACTACTCATTATGAACTGAAACAAACAAGAAAATGATAATTAAACATAAACATACCGAATTCGAGTTGAGTTGAATAAGCAAGTAGAAGCTCCTTTGGTTGTTACTTCAAAGACGAATTACACACTTAATTCCAATCTTCTCTCTTTACTGGTCTAAACTAAAAAAAATAAATAAGATATACAACTTCTCCAAACTATCTAACAATGATCCTAAAACCCTAAAGAATAAACAAAAATTCTAATCCTAGTCTTCGCCCCTTTCTTCTCTGTTGAAAATGGTATTTATAGGGAAAACCAGAGGGGAGAGGTCTAGGAAGATTGGGGAGCAAATGCTCCCCCAACAGATTTAATTAAGGCCGCGAAAACGCGGCTAGGGCCGCGTTTTCCGCATTTTCGCGGCCCTGGTGTGGCCAGGTGGCCACACCCAAATGTCGGAAATCACTGTTTGATGATTCTCCCATATCTTCTGTTAGTTTTCTCGTTTCAGCTCCACGATTTGACGAAACAGCCTTTAATTGTTGGCTTTAACTGCTTGATTTGGGAAGATTCATTTTCAACCAGTTTTCAACCTCTCTGATTTGCCAAGATCTGCCCTGATTCCCTGATTCCGAATTTATTCTGAATTAAATCAGAATTTGATGGGCTTTTGTGCTTGTTTCTCTTTCCTATCCTTTAGCAATGGGCCTACATTCAACAAAGAAGAATAAGACTTATTAATAACATTTATTAGATGAAAAACATGGTAATGTGACAATATATAAACAATATATGTGACCGATCACACCCCCACACTTATCTTTTGCTCGGCCTCGAGCAAAACATCAAATCTAATCCTAATCAATTATTAGACCACTTTCACAGGTCACTCGACTGCACTGAGCTTGTGCAACAAGCCGTTAAACCTCTAGGTTACCCCTAGAGGATGAGTTTTGTCTCATCATGGTTTTCAGTGGATTGCACCCACAAAATCCATAAAGAAAGAGAAAAAAATGTTAGCATTTTCGAAAAGCATTTTGAAAAGAAAAAATATTTGAAGTATATTTGTGAGAGTTTAAGTAATTTATAAGTTATAGGAATATCAAATTTTTCATTCCTAAACTTAGTCTCTATTCAAAAACATGTCATCAATCAAAGTAAAGAGTCAAAATTGTATTTCTCATCTAGTCTATTACTTTACTCTGAGTCATATGCACCATTGTGACCGTGAAGTTTGACTAAGAGTTCTTTAACATTAACTCCTATGCCTTATTTTATTTATTTTGGTGATATTTTTAGTGACACCCAAACCGGATAGTTTTAGGGCACCAGGTGAGAAAAACACCCCTAAGGACTTAAACACTCGAGCAGACAAGGCCACGAAACCAAGGTTTTTATTTATAAAATGTACCCCTTTTAGACTTGAATACTTATGCTTCATGAGGCACAAATACTCAGCTTAATCAGAGGATTTATATATATATATTTCAAACTTATCTAATTATCTTTTGCATAAATACCAAGGCTTGCTTAGGACAAAGCACCTAGCTAATCAATAATTAGATTTGTTTATTTTTATATATATATATAGTTTTTTTCTTTTTTTTCTATTATAAGGCATAAGAGTCTTTGTTTTTGAACCCTAAGTGTGTAAGTGTATAAAGTGTGCATATTTCATAAAGGTAAAGATCAAGACTAAATTACTTTTACAAAATTTCTTCATAACCTTAAAAATCAAACAAGTCATCTTATTTTGACCAAGTGTAAGAAATCCTAATTATGATTTTTCTATTCCTTAAAATTGACTTAATTTCTTACAAAAACTATACCAAAATATTGTTCTTACCTTTCAAAAAGTTTTTTTTAGAAATATATATATATATATATATATTCTTTGTTTTCTTCTTTTTTTTAGTTTTTTTTTATATTAGTCATGTTAGAACCCTCCCCCACACTTATCTCATGCATTGTCCCCAATGTATGAAAGAAATGTATAGATGCATGAAATAAAATGGAAAAAGAGGAAAGTTACCGATACACTGGGTCAAAAAGACCCATAGCCGTTTCATTTACCGGCACCGATTCCAAGAAAGGTTTAAGGCGTTGACCATTTACCTTAAAGTCATTTCCGTTCTTGGGGTCACTGATCTCTATTGCACCGTGTGGAAACACGGTTTTTACAACGAATGGCCCAGTCCATCTTAATTTAATTTTCCTGAAAAAAGATGAAGCCTAGAATTATAGAGTAAGACTTTTTGTCCAGGGACAAAGGTTTTTCTTATGATGTGTTTATCATGAAAAATCTTAACTCTATCTTTAGTGATCTTAGCATTTTCATAGGCCTCATTCTTAACTCCTCTAATTCAGAAATTTGTAATTTTCGAAGGTCACTAGCATTAGTCAAGTTGAAATTCAACTGCTTGATTGCCCATAAGGCCCGGTGCTCTAACTCAACAGGTAGGTGACAAGCTTTACCATAGACTAACCTATAAGGAGACATTCCTAGAATCGTCTTGAAAGTGGTCCTGTAAGCCTATAGGGCATCTACAAGTTTGGTGGACCAATCTTTCCGATTTTGGTTCACAGTCTTCTCTAAGATAAGCTTGACTTGTCTATTGGAAACTTCAACCTGCCCACTGGTTTGAGGATGATAAGGTGTGGACAACTTGTGAGTGATGGTATACTTTCGCATAAGAGCTTCAAAGGATCTATTACAAAAGTGAGTGTCGTTATCACTGATGATAGCACAAGGGGTTTCGAAGCGTGAGAAAATGTTCTCTTTCAAAAACTTTATGACAACTTTGTTATCATTAGTTCTACTAGGAATGGCTTACACCCACTTGGACACATAGTCTGCAGCAACTAATATGTATTAGTTTCCAAATGAATTAGGAAATGGACCTATAAAGTCGATGCCCCAAACATCAAAGATTTCTATTTCTAGAATTGGGTTGAGGGGCATCATATCTCGTCTTGAGATCCTTCCTACCATTTGGCATCTAGGGCACGTCTTGCAAAATTCATAAGCATCTTTGAACAAAGTGGGCCAATAGAACCCACTTTGTAGCACTTTTTCAGCAGTCTTGCGGGGACCAAAATGTCCACCACATGCAAGGTCGTGACAAAAGGATAGAACACTTTTAACCTCCTTATTGGGAATGCATCTCCTAATAATTTGGTCAGAACAGTACTTAAAAAGATGTGGTTCCTCCCAAAAGAAATACTGGACTTGGGATAAGAACTGATATATATCGTTTTTGGACCAATGAGTTAGAGTTTGGTTTGTGACTAAGTAATTCACTATATCAGCAAACCAAGGTTTCCAAAAGATAGCTAAGAGATTTTCATCAGGAAAAGCCTCATTTATGGGTAATTCGTTGCATGGAGAATTAGGGATTCGTATGAGATGGTCAGCGATGATATTTTCTACGCCTTTCTTGTTTCGAATCTCGAAATCAAATTCTTGAAGAAGGAGGATCCAACGAATGATTCGGGCCTTGGCATCCTTCTTCATCATGAGGTACCTAAGCGCAGAATGATCAGTGAAAATGGTAGTTTTGGACCCTAGTAGGTAGGAAGAAAACTTCTCTAAGGCAAACACTACTGTCAAGAATTCCTTTTCAGTAGTAGTGTAATTCATTGAGCATCGTTGAGAGTCCTACTAGAGTAGTAAATCACGTGGTGCTCGTTATCATTGCGTTGTCCTAGGACAGGGCCTATAGCAAAATCAGAAGCATCGCACATGATTTCAAACGGCTTAGACCAATCCGGTGCAGATATGATTGGTGCAGAAATAAGCTCTCTCTTAAGCTTCTCCCAAGAATTCATACATTCAGCATCAAAAGTGAAGGACACGTCCTTAGCTAACAGATTAGTCAAGGGCCTAGCAATTTTGCTAAAATCCTTGATAAATCTTCGGTAAAAACCGGCATGTCCTAAGAAGGATCTAATATGCTTCACGCATTTGGGCTTGGGAAGCTTTGCAATAACCTCAATTTTGGCTCTATCCACTTCAATTCCTTTCTTGGAGATTTCATGACCAAGAGAATTCCATGTTTTATCATGAAGTGGCATTTCTCCCAGTTCAATGTCAGATTTTTCTCAGCACAACGTTGGAGGACAAGTTCTAAATGGTGGAGACATTGAGTGAACGAATCTCCGTAGATAGAGAAATCATCCATGAAGATTTCTAAGAATTGTTCTACCATAACAGAAAAAAGACTCAACATGTAACGTTGAAACGTTGCTGAGGCATTGTATAAGCCGAAAGGCATTCGACGATAAGCAAATGTCCCAAATGGACATGTGAATGTAGTCTTTTCTTGGTCCTCAGGAGCAATAGGAATCTGATTATACCCAAATAATCGTCCAAGAAACAGTAATACTCGTGGCCCACCAAACGTTCAAGCATTTGATCAATGAAGGGAAGTGAAAAATGGTCCTTACGAGTTGCAGCATTAAGCTTCCTATAGTCAATGCAAACTCGGATCTTCGTGGGAAGTCGAGTTTGAACCAACTCTTTGTTCTCATTTTCTACTACAGTGTGAAACCAGATTTCTTGGAACCGCGTGGACAGGACTGACCCATTGGCTATCAGAAATGGGATAGATTATCCCATTATTTAAGAGTTTCACAATTTCAGCATGAACGGCCTCTTGCATTATAGGGTATAACCTACGCTGCTGGTCTCTTTTAGGTGTTGCATCTTCATTGAGATGAATGTGATGTTGAACTATGGTTGGACTCTATCCTTTTATATCAGTCATAGTCCAACCAATGGTTTCCCTATGTTTGATTAGAATTGCTTTAAGATCTTCTTATTCCCCATCATTTAAATGGGAGGCAATGATGATAGGAAAGGTCTCTTGTTCGCCTAGATAGACGTACTTGAGATGCGCAGGTAAGGCTTTCAATTCTAAAGAAGAGGAAGGCTCACTGGAAGGATTAGTCAAATTTGTTGACTCCATATTTGGCGAAATAGGGTTCGAGGCCCAATTCACAGCTGACTCAACAACCTGATCAAGTTAAAGTCGTTAGACTCTAACCCGAATTCACACTCAGTTTCTAATTTCAATTCTCCCTGTGTTCACTTGTTAAGTTCTTTATGAGGTTGACTTCAAATGTTTAGTCCTCAACATCACAGGGTTATTTTTCTAGGTTGAAGACATTGACTTCTCTAGTCATGTCCCCAAAGGTTAACCTCATGGACCCATTCCTACAATTGATGATGGCATTGGTAGTAGTAAGGAATGGTCGCCCTAGGATAACAGGAGTTTGAACCCTAGGATTGGACACAGGTTGTATCTCTAGAACTATAAAATCAACGGGGTAAATAAACTCTCCGACATGGATAAGGACATCATTAATTTTTCCTTTTGGAACTTTAACTGAACGGTCAGCCAATTGGATAGTGACTCGAGTTGGACTAAGATCACCCAACTGAGTTGTTGATAAACTGAGAATGGAAGCAAGTTGATACTTGCTCACAAATCAAGAAGTGCACGACTAATCTCGGCTTGTCCTATGGTGCAGGCAATGGTGGGACAACCTGGATCCTTGTACTTGACAGGGATCGGACCCAACAGTAGCTCACTAATGTTAGTGGTTAAGAAGACCTTTTTGGGGACATTAGTCTTTCTCTTCTTAGTGCACATGTCTTTAAGAAACTTAGCATAGGATGGGACTTGTTGGATGGCATCAAGAAGTGGCACATTTATCTTAACTTGATTAAATATCTCAATTATCTTATCCATGTGTGAATTTTGCTTGTTGTTTTTCAGCCTATTAGGAAATGGTACTATAGGCTAGTGCACCTGACTGATTGACTTATCTTTTTAGATTCGTCAGATTTAGGAGTGGGATTAGATGAGGTGGATGCTTGATTTTGGTTGTGCTGAATGGGATTGGTTTGTGTTGACACTTGATTATCAACTTCTTTCCTGACCTCAACGTATGAACAACATTACATTGATTCATTGATTGATCCTCAGCCAAATGAGCTTGTTGAGAATTCTTAGGATTCGTTATTGGCTGACTAGGTAAGGTACCCTTTTGTCTCTCATTCTGTGGAGTGGCTAATTAGCTCATTTGAACTTCTAGCCTCTGTATAGTTTGCATGAGAGAATCTTGGTTCTTCATGTATCTTTCCTTATTTTTTCAAAGTCAGTCATTCTCCTTTCTAGTTGAGGATTCTGGAAGGAAGATTGTGGAGCTTGGTTGGGAAAGTTTTGTTGATAGTTTGAAAAGTTAGGTGGATGGTTGGGAGAATTATTATGGAAATTAGAAAAGTTGGGTTGATGATTGGAAGAATTATTGGCATGATGGAAATGGCTTGCATGATTTGACCGTGAGTGGTCATCGTTATTTTGGCTCCATGAAAAATTCGGGTGATTTCTCCAGCCAGGATTATACGTTGGTGCATAAGGATTATTGTTCGATCTTAAAAAGGCCGCATTCATCGGTTCAGGATATTGTTGTTGAGCATGAAACACAGGATACTCCTCAAACACATGATTCATGACTTGACAGTAAGTATAGCCCGGAGTTGGAAATTGGTTTGGGCTGACTTGATTGACTGAACTTGGTTCCTTAGTTTCTAAAGTTTCCAGTCTTCTTGTTAGATTAGCTAACTTAGCCTCATTAGTTATGGATGATTCAATAGAATGGAGACCTCTTTTTGAAGAGATGGAGTTTGAGTTCCTCGAGGTTTCACTAGTAGGTTCCCATTGGATGGTCTTTTCAGCTAGATTCTCATATAAATCTCATCCTTCATTTTCATTCTTCTGCAAGAATCCCCTTGGCACATACTTTCTAAGAGGGTTTTGGTAGAATAGTCTAAACCGTCATAAAGAATTTGGCATTGTCGCCATTTCTCTATTTCATGATGAGAACATTGGACAAGGAGGTCTTTAAAGCGTTTAAAGTACCTCCAAAACGGTTCACTAGGTTCTTACTTGAATTGCATGATATTCTTCCTAATGAGAGCAGTCTTATGAATTGAATAGAATTCTTCAAGAAGACCTTGATGAAACCATCCCAGATTTGATAGAGCCATCCGCTAAGCTGTAAAGTCATTTCTTGGCTAAGTCCTTAAGAGCGAAAGGGACAAATCTCAACCTAATAGCATCATCTACAAGGTGTGGGATTTTCATCAAAGACATACTTTCTCAAATTCTCTTATGAAAAAGTAAACATCTTCGGACTCTAAGCCATGAAACTTAGGGAGTGTGTTGATGAATTGAGGCTTGAGCTCAAACTTATATTCACCAACGATGAAAGTTGAATGCAAGTATTTTCCATTATGTTTGCAAAGGGGAAAACTTACAATAAAAATTTGAGGAGCTAAATTACAAGTATTCTTAAAAAGATTACAAGTAGATCTCCTCAGAGATTCTGGAGAAGTGTGCCGATAGGAGTCTGGTCAGCGCGCGACCACTTTGTCCCTTTGACGATGCGAGCGATGAGATTCCCTTCTCGCCTGGTTCGGGGAATCAGAGAACAGAAGGTTGGTAGAACCCTTTTGCTGCTTCTCAAAAATCGCCTTCAATAAGGAATTCCTTCTCGCCTGGTTCCGGAGATTCCTTGAGAAGAAGGACGATATTAGGGTATCAACACCCTGGTTAGAGAAAGTAATTCTCTAAAAGGTCTCTGAATTCGAGAACGCACGGTGCGTCGTGAAGAAGCCTCTGCTTGTGGAGTCTTCTCTCTCTCGATTGATCGATCTCTCTCCGTGCGTCCGTCTGCCTATGTCTCTCTGTATATGTATATGTCTCCTTGTACCCCTGGTGGGCTATTTATAGGGAGAGCAAGGGTATAATCGTCCCTTGAAGATATGGAAACAAATTGAATCAAATCTGTTTAAATCTGGAAAGTAGTAGCCTTGCTGCTAAGCTAAGATAGCTTCTGCGGAGCTAGAATTGGCAGGTCGGTTGATCTTCTTGATCTGTTTTGATCCTTTCCATATCGTTGGAGGATTTCCCCTGATCTTCTTACTCGTTTTAGAAGAGTCAAGAGATTGTGGCAATCAACTGCCAAATTTGATCTCTGATTTGATCTTAATTAGATTTGATCTGATTGGATCCGATCTCATCTGGAGATTTGATTGGTCAAAGGTTGACCGTGGCAGATCAATAGTGGCGCTGCCCGCATTGAGCTCGTAGCGGAGCTAGAGACGGTTTCTGGCGAAGTCCGAAAGAAACCCTTTGGCGGAGCTGGAAGTCCTTTGTGGCGAAGTTTGCGAGTCATCTTCTTGGCGAGGCTTTGAATGGCTTCAAGGCGAAGTTGGGTGATATTAGCCTCTCAAACGAGGCTATCCCTTTGGGCTCATGCGATGCTAAGTGTTAGCACCTTAGACCTGCTGAGGTCTATTTAGAAACAATCCGGGTTCACTGTCTGCTTGCTGGATCAGTAGAGTCCAAGTTGCTTCCTTGTCCCTCGGAGATGGGTGAAAACTGGTCTTCAGCTCGTCTGTCACTTGTCTTTTGTAAATGTCAACAAGTTTAGACATTGTTCGGACCAATAAGAATCTTAGTCTTTTTTAAGTGTCAACAAGACCCCCTTCAAAGTTTTCAGAAGTCTGCAATGGCTCAGACTTTGAAATACTTTGAACTGCTTTGGTGTGTGGAGTACGAACGTCGCCATAATGGTTGAGTCCAGCTTCGCTTTAAATCCTGCTTTGGGATGTAGATTCGCCGAGGAATCATGTAGACTCGCGTCTGGGTAGCTTCGCAGCTAGTAGCCCCGCATCTGGGCTTCTGAAGATATGTTCGCTTGGGAGGGCATGTCGCTTTCCCGAGGTCAACTGCCGTGGGCTGGTTACGAGGAGGATTACTCCTTTCTTCGTGTGATCGAGGGAGATATTCTCCGATTTGCACGTTTCCAAGGGAGGATATTCCCTTTCTTCAAGGCGCAATAAGTGCCTTTATGAGGGAGACGTTTCTTCCTTTGCATGGTTCCGAGGAAAACCGTCCCTATTCTCAAGGCGCAGTAAATGCCTTAAATGCGCTCGTGCTTCCACGCTTGAGGCGGCAGCGCTCAGGCCATGGGGCCTATAAATAGGACACTTGAGGTCCTCTGAAGAGAAGTGCTTTGCCTCTCTTCTCTTCTCTTAGTTTGAAAGAGATACTCAGATCTCTGAACTAGTGGGAATGCCCACTCTGGTCATTATCCGGCCAAGGACCGGTAAGTCTTGATCATTCAACGACTTCACCGATTTTAGGGAATTCATCTCCCTCAATTCAGCTTTAGCAGCTGCTTCAGGGATTAACTTCCTTGTTCTTTATCTTGCAATTGACTGATCTGTAGAGAAGGATTTTGGCATAGCTTCCCAGAAAGATCACTGCATGTTAAGTCCGCTGTCCAGGCAGAACTTGGGACCTGGTCTCTTCAATAGTTGAGCCAGTCTTGCCATATAGGTGGAGCTAAGACCATCCCACGGGGTCAGTCTGGCTAGCCATATAGGCGAGGCTTGGACTTGGCGTTTGTTGAGCCAACCCATCAGTGTTGTGCAGGCGAGGCTTGTCTTCTGCTTTTACTAAAATTGGATTGCTTTGACCCAAAAAATTCTGATTTGCAGTTTTTTCTGTGCTTAACTGCTAATCTGTTCTGATTTGCCTTGCAGTGGGCTATGCTCGCCAATCTTGTGACTTGATGGAAGGAACCATAAAATTGCCTTATGCTTCCCCGGTTGAAGCTTTACTTTTAAGCAGGAGGAACAATTCGGGGCTGCGGGTGCGTGTCCCAGAGGCTATTGGCAGCCTCTTATACGAGATGATTCGTTCTGAGGTGAGGCTGGTAGCCGCTTTGTCGGAGATGATCCGTTTCGGGGTAGTGGGGCGTCACCTATGAGATCACTGGCATCATTGCCAACTTTCAACTTTGGTGGCCTTTAAGGGCGATCCACTTCGGGAAAGCGGGCCTCACACCCGTTAGATCACTGGTATCACTGCCGATTCCCATTATACGTGATCTATCGTGTTGGCGGCGATAGGTTTCTATTGCCAGGCTTCAACAAAAATGGCCTGGCAAGATCTGCCATTTTTGTGGAGAATAATGACCGTGTCCTTGCGGCACCACTGATTACGGCCTTGTGCAGGAGGAAGGCCTCCTTTGTCCAGTCGGTTTGACTCAGAAGCGGATAAAACCACTTGTATGCCTTTTGCGCGGATGACCTTGTTAAGCAACTGGGTGTGTTGTATGAAACACAACTTCGATGTAATATCAATGTACCCTTCCTTTTAAATCAATGAAAGTTCATCTTCTAATCATCTGATCTTTGCTTGCTTTCTTTGAGGGTTAGGCCATAGCGGACTAAACTGTATGCGGAGTTAAGGACATAGTCCTTTCTTTGAGTGAATTTCGCGAAACTGGTATCTCGGCGCCCTTTTAGAGGGCTAAGGTAAGCCTTTCGGCTAAGTCCTTGAAGGATTGTGCGAAATCCGCACTTTAAGCCAGGGCGAAGTTAACCCTTAGCGGAATCGAAGCAGCACTTCTCGGGAAGGCGCTTTGGGCGGCGTTTCGAATTAATTCGAAACGGCGGCATACGCCCTTTTCGAGGCCTCGTTTCAAGCGCTGATTGGCCTATAAAAGCCCGATCGGGCTGAGCAGGAAAAGATCTCCTTTTTCAGAGAGAATTTCTTGACTTTCCCTCTTCCTCTTCCTTCTTTGTTCAGAGAACTTGAGAACTCTTGCAACTCTTTAATGGCGCCCAAAAGACGAGCGGGAAAAGAAGTGGCGACTTCTGCAGCGGAGGGTCCTCCTCCTCCGGTCATCGAGCGACCAGTCATCGGTAAGGAATTTTCCTATCTGATTAGAGACCGTGGTCTCTCTCCTTTGGAGCCAACATTTGGCTATTAGGATGATCGAATATGATCTGTCCTCATTAGGGAACTCGTTTCCTTGAACCTCCCTATTTTCCTTGCACAAGGGAATTAAGAACCGAACAGTTCTTCCTTAGACTTCCGTACGAAGCCATTACTCGGGCAGTCTCCATCCTGTTGAGGAACAGGATATAGGTCTGTTCCTTCAGTCATGGCCGCGAAGGGTGACTTTTGACCATGATGCCCTCTTGGTGACGTTAGCCCTTAGGGCTATACCACTTCCTGCTTAAGCGAAGTTGGTACTTTGGACGCTTTCTGCAAAAATGCAGTTTTATCCGTGAGATCAAGCTTCATCGAAGCTATCGCCTTGCTGGCCTTGCTCGCTGAGCGAGGCTATGCCTTAGTGGATTTTTTATGCCTTCGTATCCACTTGATTGTTGAACTAATCATAGTTCATTTCTGTCTTTGCAGTGCATTACACTTCCGGTCTCCTGAACATCTGTTTGGGCTAACCAGTCGAGCAGATGGTAACCTCAGCCTGCAATTCAATAGACAGGCTTCTTTGTTCAGTGAGCGGAGCTCTCTCGTCTGGGATACACTCATCCAAGGCGGTCATCCGCAGACCACGCGGAGTATCTTGACCACGGCCCCTCTTGAGGACGTTGACCGTCGGACTTACAGAAATCCCGACTTTATGTTCGGGGATGCCGCATCCGACCCGATCGCCAGTTGCAGGCAGGCGAGGGACAATGGATCTTTCAACTGGATAGCGAGAAGTTTTACCTTCCGTCGACTAAGCGGCACTTTCCTTTATCTTATTTTGTGAATGTGACTCAGGCTCGAAAGATGGCGTGGGGCGTAAGTCGAAGCGTCGAATCCGTCCATGTTGGGAGATTAACCTTTCAGTCCGGCTATTCGAGGGCGGGCCCTCCCCTCAGCATAATGGGGCTATACCCTGGGAAGGTATCGCGGGAACTTCTAGTGGGAGAGAACCCGGCTGTGACGCAGACCTTTGGCACTCAATTCTGTGCAGTTGACGGGAACTATCCTGCCACTGACTTCAGGGCTCCCGGTTGGGTTCATCCTCCTAAGACATGGTGGGCGGAGTTGACCAACTATATCCTCGCTCACTTCGAGGAGGACTTGGAGGGGTTGAATCTCTATGAGGCCGTCAGGGCGACCTGCTACGGCATTGAGATGAAGGTGGCGTGCTTCTACGCCATCCTTGAGTTGTACTGCCGGCTTCGGGGACCTTCTTCACCCGGTTGGCGAGCTGGGCATGGCTTTGCATGAGATGTGGGAAATTTCTGCTTTGCTTTCGGGTCTCTTCCATACGAAGAGTACTTTCCTTGTGAAGCGGAGTTGGCTCTCCTGGAGAAGCAGGAGCCTGCTATGCTCGAGACTTATCGGGAGTTGATGTGCCACTTGCATATTTGTTCCAGCATCCACGGTGGTGGCAAGGGTAGCTCGAAGAGCTTGAAGAGCTGGGGAAGTTACCTGTTCCCAGACATGAAGAATGCTCCTGAAGCAGCTCATCGCGGAGTCGCTGATGGCGATATTGTTGAACGGATGGAGATGTGTCTCCAAAGGGATATCGTCGTAACAGAAGACACTGGTCCCTATGAGAAGGGTGATACCCTTCGGAGCTTTCACCATCAGGCCCGTCGGCCTATGTCTCGGAAGGCGCTGCTGGCCGGTTTCTTAACCGTCTGGTTAAAGAAGTGTGTTGTGCCTTCTTCCTCGGGTGACATCGTCCACCCGAATATTCTGCTACCCGCCGTTCGCCTGGCCCATGGTCATCGTCTAGGTCTTCTCCCAGCCATGGTATGCTGTATTAAAGAGGCCTTCGCGCACTAACGGAGGCTTTCTGCAGGCCACCGGCGACAAGACGTGGGAAGAGTGCTATCCTTCCTTGCGATGGACCCAATCCTAGGGTGGGTCTACCGTACACCTACTTGATGGCGTGGTTCGCCTTACACTGCCCTACTTTGATTGGAGCTGGGGAAGACCCTCCGCAGGGTGTTCGAACGGCGCTTCTCCGCCGATTCGAAGGTTGCTCTTGGATGAAAGCCTACGTGGCCGAGGCCCGTAAGTTAGTGCGTCGTCATGACGCTTATAGCCTGTTCTGCTGTTTTCCTCGTATTCGGGGTGCAGGATACAACGAGGAATTCCGAGATACAGAGTCGGCGCGGTCTCCCATGAGTCGGGGCGTTTTCGAGTGGCTGATCAGCATCCGGCCCTCGCATTTGCTGTACAGGAGTGGGGATACCTGCTACCTGGAACCCTATGTTCCAAGTCGGTTCGCCCGCTAGTTCGGGTACGACCAGCTGTATGTGGGCAACCCCAATTCGGACCTGGCTTTCATGGGGAGTCTTATTGATGGGGCCCGTGCCTGGCGGTTCTTTACTGCGGATGGCACTGGGGCGTGGCTACGCACGCCGCTGCAGGATCCCAGCCTCTCGATGACCCTATGCTTTTGCCAGTGGTACGCGGCTTCCAACTCCACACCTCCTGGATTTAACGCCAACAGTTCGGGTGTGAAGTTAATCTCTCAGCGACTGAAGCGGAAAGCCTCTGATAAGAGAGAAGGCAAACGGGTTCGTGTCCCCGGCTTAGAAGAATTCATCGCTGTGGATGACAGCGAGGCTTCTGATGCAGGGAGCCCTCGCTTCGAGATGGGGGTTGGAGCTGATACTCATGCGGCTGGCTCTGGGTGATGGGGACATCTTCCCCACGACGTGCGAGAGGAGTGGAAGAAGAGGATTCTGACGTCCACTTCAAGAGAAAGCGGGCAGGTAGCTCTCGTAGGAAATCATTGGCGAAGAAGCCCCGTCGCCAAGCTCCTACGATTGTCGTAGAGGGTTATCCCTCTACAGCGATTCCTCCTGCTGCCCATTAGCAGCTGAACCGTCGGTTGCTGAACCGACTAGTGGTGAATTCGCTCCAGGTTTGGGTAAGATTAACCTTGTCCATATATTACGCCTTTTTGTGCATTCCCATTGACTTATTATCAATCCTTTTTTTATTGTAGGAGCTGAGGCAGCTGGAGAACAAGGGGAACATTATGATCCCCTATTCACTTATGGGGCTGAAGCTGGTTCCTGTGCCCTTCCGGAGGAGTCTGGAGGTGATGTGGCCAACATCGGTCCTTCAGGCGTTGGGACTTCTAAAGGAAGTCCTGAGGCATCGAGCTCTATCGGGTGGTCCACAGGATACTCGGCAAGTGAAAATGAGCCGGCTATTCGTGTTGATTCTGCCAAAAATTTTCCGATGGAGCCTCTGGAGACTGGTGCGCGGCGACGAGATGTTCGAGGCAACATCATCCTTTGGTATTGTCGTACCCTCTTGGCTTCTTCTGTATATAGTGTCCCGACTAACCACAGTCTTGTTACAGGTGTTCGGCCTCAAGATGCATCAGCTTCAAGGGATCCGGTAGATCTTCCTGAGGGATCGAGGGGTGACATGAGCACCTCGGCCACGGCAGATGCTGCTGTGTTGGACGCGCTGTATGGCGACCTTCCTTCTTATCAGCCTAAATCAGCTGAAGGACCAGAGGTTGAAGGGACGACAGTTCCGGAGGTATCCTCACTCCCAATCACATCAACAAGTGAGGTGCGGACTGTTTTGCCGAGTGCGGCACTGAGGGTGATTGCAAGCCCTACCTCTCCAACCCTGGTGGTTGAGCCTGCTGCTCAAGAGGTGGTTGCCAGTCCTACCTCCGCGGTGGCTGGCGTGCTGGTTTTGATGAGGACTCCGCCGAGATCGACTTCGGCTAGTCCTGCTACTGTCAGTGTTTCCGCTGCTTCTTCTGCGACGGCGTCGACCAGGGTTGGTGGACTATTCTGAGGTTGCCTCCCTGCCCGAAATGGCTGAGCCGAGAATGATTACATAGGTGACCTGGTCGATAGCTTTTATAGAAGCTTGGAGCGAACTATCGACCTAGTTTTGAAGGGCTCGCCTGTACCATTCTCAAAGCTGAAGGTGGTCCTCTCCCGTGACATTGAGAGCATTCGGGACTTTGAGGGTATCATCAGGCTGCTGCTTTAGAACTCCTGGTGGATGAACTTGAGAAGGCTGTAGAGGAGTGGCGTCGTCTCTATCGCTCAGACCCGGCGTCCTTAGCTGACGAGCAGCTCGCTTGTCTTGTTGCCCGAAAGCACGAGGCCCGGCTTGCCGCTCAAGAGGCTGCTAAGGCCGTCTCTTCTGATTTGAAATCCTTGGAAACAAGGCAAGCGGAGGTTGGAAGTGCAATTGACGCCTCCACTAGTGCTCTTCTTGGCGCTGAGGATAAGATTGCGAAGGCTGAGGAAATGATTAGGAAAGCAAATCTCCTCTTATCCAAGGCCATACCGGTGCGTCTTGAGGAAACTGCGCGGCTTGAAGAGCTCAGAGCTCAGAGTGAGGAGTTTGCGCGGCAGGAGTTGTCACAGAGGGCAACTTTGGCGGAAGTTGAAGCTCGTCTGGCCCAGGCGGTGGACTTTGATGAGGCTGAGCTGAGGTCACAGGCGCTTGCCCAGGCTGCTGATGACAGGAAGACGAGGCTAAACGCCCTCGGAGAGCGGCTCAGATCGTACAGTGTACGCTTGTAGATCATTGTATACGTGCCTTCATGTGTCCCATCATCTTTGGAATTAATGGAAATTCTTTCTTTTGTTTGGCTTCTATCGAATCTCCAATCGTAATGATTAAAACATCAGCAATCTTGAGGTTAGCCCTTTGCGGGGCTGAAGAGGAGATACTTGTCTTTTGTAAATGTCAGCAAGTATCGGTGAGTCCTGTCTTTTGTAAGTGTCAACAGGCCCAAAGTTGAGACTTAGCTGTCTGCTGGTTCAGAGGTCGCAATGACATAACCGGTTGAGACGCTACTAAGCTCAATGGTAGATGAAACTTGGCTATCTGTCAGTTCAGAGGTCGCGATGACATAACCGGATGAGACGCCACCAAGCTTCAAAAATTGGTGATACTCGTCTTTTGTAAATGTCAACGAGTATCGAGACCTGTCTTTTGTAAATGTCAACAGGGCAGAATTGAGACTTAGCTGTCTGCTGGTTCAGAGGTCGCAATGACATAACCGGATGAGACGCCACTAAGCTCAATGGTAGATGAATTTGGCTATCTGCCAGTTCAGAGGTCGCGATGACGTAAACGGATGAGACGCCACCAAGCTTCGAAAATTGGTGATACTCGTCTTTTGTAAATGTCAACGAGTATCGAGACCTGTCTTTTGTAAATGTCAACAGGGCTCGGAATTGAGACTTAGCTGTCTGCTGGTTCAGAGGTCGCAATGACATAACCGGATGAGACGCCACCAAGCTTCAAAAATTGGTGATACTCGTCTTTTGTAAATGTCAACGAGTATCGAGACCTGTCTTTTGTAAATGTCAACAGGGCTCAGAATGAGACTTGTCTTTTGTAAATGTCAACAAGCTCAAAATTGAGACTTGGCTGTCTTGTTGGTTCAGAGGTCGCGATGACATAACGGATGAAACGCCACCGAGCTCAAGGTTGCAATGGAGTTTGGGAAAAGTCTCGTTTTCACGGGGAGAAACGAGGGAATCACTGTCATAGGTTTAATGTTAACGTAACAGCAAAATGTATTTGTGGTCTTACCATTCTACGGATGAGAATTGGTAAGTGATTTTGGAGGTCTCATTCTCGCGGGGAGAAACGAGGGAATCACTGTCATAGGTTTAATGTTAACATAACAGCGAAATGTATGTGGCCTTACCATCCTATGGATGAGAATTGGTAAGCGACTTTGGAGAGGGGATCAAATGGGAACCGGTCCCTTAGGATTTTTAGCAAATCCCCAGCTGTCAACGGGTTGATATGCCTTTACCAACTACCGTTTGAGTCGGCTAGCCATGCTATTCCCCTCAGCATGATGAGTTGTTGAGGACTTATGTTGGGCTTAAAGGCCAACATTTTCCTCTATCCTTAATCGTTAAGGATGCTGAATCGTTTGGTTAATGTCTGCATAACCTTGATTCGTCTTAGGGACAACCAGTGCACGGCCAGGTTCCTACTGGTTTATGGTTGTATGACCTCATTGGGAGGAAGAGAAAGGCTCTCGGAGATCTTGATCAGAGGTGCAGTGTTAACTTGATCAAGAGAAGGATCCTTGATTAAGGATAATACTTCTTTAAGAACTTGCCATTGATCGGCATCATGAGTAGGTCGCCCTCTGCAGTCGTGAGGCGGTATGCTCCGTTTGAATAGACTGTTTCTATCACAAACGGTCCTTCCCATATAGGCTGAAATTTGCCTTTGGTCTTGTGCGTCATAATCATTGGTCGTCTGACGGCTAAGACCAGGTCTCCTTTCTGGAAGACCCTCTGTTTGACCTTCTTATTGAAGGCTTTTGAGATTCGAGCTTGATATAGCTCGATATGCTGCTGAGCTTGTAGCCGCTTCTCATCTAGGGCTTCGAGCTCTTGAAGACGCAATCGATCATTGTCCTCTGATGTGCTCTTGGTGGTCAGAGCGACTCGCAATGATGGCATCTGAATTTCCAACGGGATGACTGCTTCGCACCCATATACCAGGGAAAAAGGCGTATTGCCTGTCGGTGTCCGAACCGTGGTTCGGTAGGCCCAAAGACATTCACCAAGCTTTTCGTCCCAATCTCGCTTATTCGAGGAGACGAATTTCTGAGCAGCTTGATGATTGTTTTGTTGAATGCTTCTGCCAAGCCATTGGCAGCAGGATTATAGGCAGTTGAAGCCACATTCTGAATTCGGTATTTATCGCAGAACCGATAGAATACTTGGTTTATGAATTGGGGACCGTTGTCGTGGATGATCCGCCTAGGGACACCAAATCGATGGATGACATGGTGTTTGATAAAGTGAACCACATTAGAGGTTTTGACTTCGGCCAATGGTATAGCCTCCGCCCACTTGAGAAGTAATCGGTTATTGCTAGGATAAACCGGTGACCTTTTGTTGAAGAAGGGCTGATTGGCCCTACGACGTCTATTTCCCATGCTTCAAATGGCCATGAAGCAGCAGTCGGGTGGAGCAACTCTGAAGGCTGGTGTATGAAGTCCGCATGAATCTGACATGCTTTACACCTTCATGCATATTGGATGGCGTCGGCTATCATAGTTGGCCAATAGTATCCCAGCCTATGCAACCTGTCTTTAAGCTTTGGACCTGGCTGATAAGCTCCGCAAGTGCCATCGTGCGCTTCTTGAAGCGCTTCCTGTGCCTCTGAATGAGAAAGGCAACGGAGGAGGACACCGTCATATGAACGACGGTAAAGTGTCTTCAGAATTGGATCGTAGTAGAAGCGGATGGACCTTCGTCTAATAGATGCCGCTTCTTTAGGATTGTCTGGAAGCAGACCGTGCAGAACATAGTCGATGAGAGGAAAGCGCCAATCCCTCGGCTCGAGATCCGTGGAGACATTATAAACTTCTCGAATTCTTAGCACGTGCTTGGAGCATACAAGATGTCGAGTTGCGACTGTGAGGTGATACTCGGTGTCTACCGGTAAGGCTAGAGTTGTTGCTAATGCAGCAAGGGCGTCCGCCTTAGTGTTTTGAGATCGGGACACATGCCCGATGTAGAAACCTTCAAATAGGTTAGTCAATTCGATGGCTGTATGGTAATAAGGCACCAAGTCCTCATGGCGGACTTCGTATTCGCCTTTAACCTGATTGATGATCAGTTTTGAATCGCCATAAGCTTCGAGGTAGCGTACCCCCATTCCGTGGGCGAGTTGAAGGCCAATGAGCAGAGCATTATATTCCGCTACATTGTTGGAGCATGTTCTGTCAGAGAAAATGCTCGGGGAAGAACATGGTTCTGCGGGGAGATAAACACAACCCCCACTCAGGCAATAATCTTGCCTTTAGGGCCCATTCGGGATGCTCCATCAAAGAACATCTGCCACACTTCCTCTTCTGAGGTTGCATAAGATTCGAAGACCACATCGGGGATGTCTTCGTGAAGTTTTGAATGCTCCGGAACTGGATGAGCAGCCAAGAACTCTGCAAGGGCCTGGCCTTTAACCGCCTTCTGAGGCGTGAAGATCATGTCGTATTGAGACAATAAAAGTGCCCACTTAGCCAATCTTGAATTCAATGATCCTGGCTTCGTCATAAGAAGACGCAATGGGTTTACTCTGGAGATGACATGTATGGTCTGGCCAACCAAATAATGTCGTGTCTTCTGAATAGCGAAGACGAGAGCTAAATACTCTTTCTCGATAGGGTTGTAGCGAGATTCCGCTCCTATGAGAGTTCTGCTCAGATAATAAATGGCCTGCTCGTGGCCATTGTCGTCCTTTTGAGCGAGGAGGGCGCCGAGGGAGTAGTCCAGAGCTTTTACATAAAGTAAGAACGGTTTTCCTGATGTAGGGGCCACCAAGGCTGGAGGTTTTGTGAGATACCTCTTGATGTCTTCATAAGCTTCTTGGCAAGCTTGATCCCATACGAAGGAAGCACCCTTTTTCATGAGCCGGGTGAACGGCTGACAGCGGTCTGAGAGATTTGCGATGAATCTTCTGATATAGGCCAGCCTGCCTTGCAAGCCTCTGAGCTCTTTGAGATTCCTTGGTGGATGCATGCTCTGGATGGCTTTGACTTTGTCTGGGTCAAGATGAATTCCTTTTGATGTGACAATAAACCCGAGGAATTTGCCGCTTGACACTCCCAAGAAGGATTTTGTCGGGTTCATTTTCAATTGATGAGCCCGCATTATGTCGAACATCGTTCTCAGGTCGCGAAGATGTTCATTCTTGTTGCGGCTTTTGACGGCAATGTCGTCGACATAGCATTCCACCGTTTTTTGGAGATGATCGCGGAAGATCGTACTCATTGCCCGCTGGTAGGTTGCTCCGGCGTTCTTCAGTCCGAAGGGCATTACAGTATAGCAGTATACCCCCAATGGTGTTCGGAACGAAGTATGCTTCTCGTCGTCGGGATACATCTTAATCTGGTTGTATCCTGAAAAGCCGTCCATGAAAGACATCCTTTCGAACCCGCATGTGCTGTCAATCATGACGTCGGTGATGGGTAGCGGGAATTCATCCTTGGGACAGGCCGTATTGAGATCACGGTAGTCGATGCAGATCCGTATTTTCCCGTTCTTCTTGAGGACGGGGACTATATTAGCCACCCAATCTGGATGTTGTTCCTCCGGGTGAAGCCACACGCAATGAGCTTGTGAACTTCAGCTTCAATAGCTTCCATGATGTTCGGGCGAAACCGACGTTGTTGCTGCTTGACTGGCTTGACGTCGGTCTTGATGTTCAGACGGTGCATAGCGACCTGTGGATCAAGTCCGGGCATATCTTCGTAGCTCCATGCGAAGACATCTATATACTCCTTTACGAGTATTATCAATTCCTCCTTTTCTATAAGTGATAGTCTTTCACTTATAAAGATGGGCTTGGGGTTATCTTGACTTCCCGGGTTGACCTGCATCACCTTGTCTTCAGTGGGCGACTCGCGCAGTTCGAATCGCTTTTCCCATTGAAGGTCTAATTGCTGGGCCCATGGTTCCTCGTCAGTGGCTTCTGCGGGCTCCAATTGACTGCTTGAGGTCATATTAGCAGTGAGGTTTTCGAACATCCCTCCTATGCTGACATCTGAATCCCACTCGGAGGATGAGGCTGAATGTGATGGAGCTGATCCATCGTCCTTGGCTTGAACCGTTGCTGACGATGTGGGCGTGACGTAACCCAAACCCCCTGCGTGTACTATCATAGTAATTTGCAGGCTTCCCTTTAGGCACAAAGTTCCGCATCAAACTGCGCCTTCCTTTTCCAAAATTTAGGCCTGCTCCATGGTTCAAGTCGTACCCCATTTTCTTCATAATATGGCGCGCTGGCCGCGCGTAATGAAAGAACTGTGGGGCTTCTGAGTCTGAGCTCGAATCTACAGTTGTGGGTCCCCGTGGCTGGGTTCTACCGAAGATTATCGGCAACTGACCTTGTTTGGACGGCGGGATCACCAAGACGGCTCCTTCTGCGGATTCCATGGGCGTACTGGACGCACTTAGCTTGTGTAAAGGCATGTGCAGAGAGCTATCCGTAATGGATTCAAATAGCCCAACACTCGCGGGATAATCAAAAGAAATATTATCATTAATTACCCATTCACCTTCATCCTCTGAAGGAGTATTACATAGGGGATTATTGAGACATGCTATAATTGGTTCACCAATCAGAATGGCTGGCATGCCAGCTTCGGATTCTGAATCTGCCTCGTTGCCACTTTCATCATCGTCCGGCAACGATTCTTTAAGTGCTCCACCGGCCTCTTGATATAGGAGAGCGTCAGTGAAGTAGTTTTCCACTCCTTTGAATGGTGCCTTTCAGCGAAGACAGTCCGTACTGTCGCGTCATCTTCAACATATTTGAAGCATTGGTGCAGCGTAGAGGGAACGATCCAGTTGGCATGGATCCATGGCCGTCCCAGCAGCAGGTTATATGATGTGTCAGCGTCAATGACATAGCATGTCACTTCTGACTTCAGGCTCCCGATTCTGCAACGGAGTCGAATTTTCCCCAGTGGATGACTGCTCCCGGCGTTGAAACCGTATATTGTAGTAGTGGTTGCGGACAACCTATACAGCGGTATGCCAATGAAGTAGAGAAGCCTTTTGGGGATGATGCTGAGCGCAGACCCCGGATCGACTTGTACCCTCTCAATGCATGTTGAACCGATATATCCGGTGTAGTACAGGGGTCGATCGTGCTTGTTGTCTTTGAGAAGCATATCTTCCGTTGTGAAGGTAATAGCGGGCACCTTTGATTGTGCATGATGACATTCTGGGCAAGGAGACTGAACGTCGTCATTAGGGATTTCAGGCATGCATGTCAGAAAGGATTCTGAATTGGCTAGCGCATCCCTGAGTGCTTCTCTTGTTTCTTTCGAGAGGCGAAGGAGCTCGTGTATAGTGATACGAGCTGGGATATTGGCCAGCTGAGCCAATATGTCAAACCGAAAGGGCGTATCAAACCCTTGGCCTGGTGGTTTCTTCAACACGTGGTCGAATCGTACCTCCTTAGGCCTCTCTTTTCCCTTTGCTGGGATTGGAGCGGATGCTGGTACTTGTACTGACGTCGTTTGCTGTTGTATCTCGTCAGTAGACTTTTCATACTGCCTCAAGTATGGTTTTCCGGATCGGGTGCCCGTTTGTTGAGGCGTATCGGCTTGCGTTGCGCAAGCATGCTTTTCTCCTTCGGAATCACTGAGGGAAGCCGATGTAAGATTGTCGTCGTCTGGCAGGATGGAGATGACATTGCAAGACTTGCCCTTTGAATTGGGCTGCTTTGGATCCCGCTGTACGTCTTGGACGAGGTCTGGATGTATCCACATGACTTCCCTGTCTCCAATGTTAAGGGAACAAGACCCTTATTATGTTGAGCTATAGCTGGAGGATGCTTGACTTCCAACCGTGGCGCAGGGGCTGCATAAGTCCCGTCAGGGACTGTGACCTTCGGAGCTTTGCCGAACTCAAGAGTCACCATATTGGCGGTGACTTTCTTCTGCTCCGTCTTCAGTATCAGGACTCCAGCATCGACCAAGGCTTGAATTCTATCCTTGAGGACATAGCACTTGTCAGTAGGATGGTGGACCATCCTGTGGTAGAGGCAGTAGTATTTAGGGTCGTTTGTGCGCCCTATCTCATTGGGACGCCGAGCATCTGGCAGTTTCATTTTGTTCCCTTTGTGGAGCAGATGGAATATGGTGACCACCTGATCGTCTTTGAACGAGTACTGCTTCGGAGGGAACTTGGGCTCTGATTGTTGAAGCCACTTTTCTTGGCCTTCGACTGCACATCTCCGGATAACTCCACAGACATAGTCTCTTTACCTTTAGCTTGAGAAGATTGCGGTAGGTCGCCACGCCCTTTGTTGTTCATCCCCCACTTGCCTCTAGGGGCGGATGGTTCGAACTTTTTAGCCGACTTCTCGGCTATCTCAGCTTGTTCGACCAATTCTTTCCAAGTGTGGGCTTTGACTGCCCCCATGCGAACTTCCACTTGGTCTAAGAAGTTGTGTCTGCATGTCTGTAAGAGCATGGGTAATGGCATCCCTGCTGGGCACATCAAGGATAAGTTTCTGAACCGTTCAATGTAGTCACGGACAGATTCGCCCTTCCTCTGCACAGTGGAGAGGAGCTTGTCCATGGTTACTTCGGTATCGTCCTCATAGAAACGAGAGAGGAACCGAGTTTCCAAATCGATCCAGGAGTTGATAGATCCCGGGGGAAGACTGCGAAACCAGTCAAATGCCACCCCCTTTAAGGTGCCAATGAATAGCCTAGGCATGATGGCGTCATTGCTTATAACATTACCAGTCTGAGATCGGAAATAGTAGATGTGCTGATTTGGCGAGCTCTTTCCATCATAGGTATGCAGCGTTGGCGGTTTGAACTTCGGTGGATACGGCACCGAATCCCACTCCAGCGGATAAGGACGGACTGCCCCTACCTTCTTAATTCATCCCTCTGAGCCAGGGATGCGATCTAAGCTTGGAGGCCCTTAAGGACTTCGGCGTCTAAGGAGGAACCCTCCTTGGATTTCTCCGGCTTCGGTTGCTCATTGCTGAAGTGTTCCTCCTTATCGTGATTGCTCCCGGCATCATTGTTATTCCGGTTACTGAGGAGTTGAGCGAGCATCTGTTGAATGTTGTCCAGAGCTTCTTGCTGGGTTTTGGAAGTTTGCTCCTGAGCTTCCAGGCGCCAACGAAGATCGTCGTTGACGTTATCAGCCATATTGACTGATGCTCTGTCTGTTCGCACCGAACTGACAGTCGCCGAGGAGGCATACCCACTGTCTTCATCTTCTCCGTCCGATGATTGGAGTGATTTCCTGGGCTCTGACGAGGCTAGGGCCGTCGAGGAGGAAGGCTGTTCGTAAGTGTAGGGTATCGCCACCCTGGATCTGGTGTTTCGGAAAACACCTTCCTCATGCACCAAGACTTCGCCTAGGCCTGGCTGTAGTCTGGATCTGGGGACTCTTGTCCTCTTCCGGTCATTGACGGATGCGGAGGGTAGATCTCGCGAGATGCTCCTTTTGCGATGTTTCACCGGGACTTGTACCGATAGTCGATCAAAAACTGACCGTCGTCTTGGAGGCGTGGCGGAGATTGGTCCCAGCCGGCAGTGGACCGAGTGGAGTGTCACCAGCTGACATCCTACTTGTCGACAACAGGGGGAAGAGATTTATCTATCCGTCAACAATTTCCTCAAATCGAACCCGGTTGGGTCCCTGTAGTCGAGCGCAAGGGTTCTTTTGGATAGCTCATAGGGCGATGTCCCGCTTCTTTTACCTCTGCAGACGGGATTAGCACTGAATAGTGCTTTGGTTCTAGCTTCGCCATTATACGCGAACTTAGTGCTTGACGCACTGAAAAGCGGAGCATGCTGCGGTGCTTTACCCGCTATGCTGCTGTGAGGGTAATTAGCCTCAGATAGTACTTTGGCTTCGGCTTTGCGGCTATGGACCCTGCGCGTACGCTGTGGTACGGTGGCTTCGCTCATGAGAACGAGGTCAGCGTGAGGCGTTGCTGCTCTTAAATTGGACGGACGGTATGATTGCCGTCGTAACTTTGTGATTGGAGCAGACAGGCATCTTGCCTTTTTCTTCACGGGAGAGGCGCGGTTTAGGCGTAGCTACGCCTGAAGCTTCGGTCGAAAACTTCTGTTTAGGCTTCCATACCCGCCTTGGCAGAGGAGACTTAGGTTCGCAAGGAACCTTATTAGCCACACACGAGGCTGAGGGGTGTTGGCAGAATTCTGCTTCCGGTTTCTGCTTTGAAACCTTGGTCGTGGAGACCTTCCTATGCTTCCGTGCTCGAAGCATTGGGGCACCTCCAGAGAGGACTTCTTCAAATCTTCCTTGATCGGACTGAACCACCAAGTTCTCACAAGTAAAGGAATCAGATTGCGGACGTGCTTCCTTGTTGCGCCAAATAACCGCAGTAGGTTCGTAGAGAACCTTTTCCATCTCCGCAGAGACTTTCCTTGAAGATTTAGCCAGAGGGGCTCTGGCTGCACCGGCTTTTCTGAATTCAGAGTTAGACCCGAAGGTCTGTTCGTCGCATTGCGACACTTGATTCTCGGCAGTGGAGAATATCTTCCCCAGCGGAGTCGCCATCTTGTTTTCCATTATGTTTGCAAAGGGGAAAACTTACAATAAAAATTTGAGGAGCTAAATTACAAGTATTCTTAAAAAGATTACAAGTAGATCTCCTCAGAGATTCTGGAGAAGTGTGCCGATAGGAGTCTGGTCAGCGCGCGACCACTTTGTCCCTTTGACGATGCGAGCGATGAGATTCCCTTCTCGCCTGGTTCGGGGAATCAGAGAACAGAAGGTTGGTAGAACCCTCTTGCTGCTTCTCAAAAATCGCCTTCAATAAGGAATTCCTTCTCGCCTGGTTCCGGAGATTCCTGAGAAGAAGGACGATGTTAGGGTATCAACACCCTGGTTAGAGAAAGTAATTCTCTAAAAGGTCTCTGAATTCGAGAACGCACGGTGCGTCGTGAAGAAGCCTCTGCTTGTGGAGTCTTCTCTCTCTCGATTGATCAATCTCTCTCCGTGCGTCTGTCTGCCTGTGTCTCTCTGTATATGTATATGTCTCCTTGTACCCCTGGTGGGCTATTTATAGGGAGAGCAAGGGTATAATCGTCCCTTGAAGATATGGAAACAGATTGAATCAAATCTGTTTAAATCTGGAAAGTAGCCTTGCTGCTAGGCTAAGATAGCTTCTGCGGAGCTAGAATTGGTAGGTCGGTGATCTTCTTGATCTGTTTTGATCCTTTCCATATCGTTGGAGGATTTCCCTGATCTTCTTACTCGTTTTAGAAGAGTCAAGAGATTGTGGCAATCAACTGCCAAATTTGATCTCTGATTTGATCTTAATTAGATTTGATCTGATTGGATCCGATCTCATCCGGAGATTTGATTGGTCAAAGGTTGACCGTGGCAGATCATTAGTGGCGCTGCCCGCATTGAGCTCGTAGCGGAGCTAGAGACGGTTTCTGACGAAGTCCGAAAGAAACCCTTTGGCGGAGCTGGAAGTCCTTTGTGGCGAAGTTTGCGAGTCAGCTTCTTGGCGAGGCTTTGAATGGCTTCAAGGCGAAGTTGGGTGATATTAGCCTCTCAAACGAGCCTATCCCTTTGGGCTCATGCGATGCTAAGTGTTAGCACCTTAGACCTGCTGAGGTCTGTTTAGAAACAATCGGGTTCACTGTCTGCTTGCTAGATCAGTAGAGTCCAAGTTGCTTCCTTGTCCCTCGGAGATGGGTGAAAACTGGTCTTCAGCTCGTCTGTCACTTGTCTTTTGTAAATGTCAACAAGTTTAGACATTGTTCGGACCAATAAGAATCTTGTCTTTTTTAAGTGTCAACAGCAAGATGGAAGTGAGGTTCTAATGGGATAGACCTATCCTACAAAGATGTTGATTGAGCTATAACCGGATCTGGTCTTGGTTCAAACTTGGGTGGTGATATGTTTCTAGTCAACCTAGAAGAATTCGGGTCTCTTGACCACACTTGCATACATAAACACAATCACAAACAAGTTTACCAATAGTCAACAGGAATAATCAACCAAGCCTAGTTTAAGGTAACCTTGACCTAGACAACTCCTAACTGGTTGATTGTCCACAGGAGGTATAATGCAGACTTGACCACAAGCTAATCAACCAGGTCAGGGCAACATTGGTGAGAGGTATCCGCGCAAAAGCGACGGGCCTAATTAAGCCAAACCATCAGCCTTCAGGGTTTCGCCCCTCAATCCCTTTCCTAGACACTGATTTGGTAGGAGTCAAATTCTAACACCTTCCCCCTTAGGATAATCTCCTAGTGAGTTTGAGATGTCCCTAAGGCCAACGTCTATCAGATTTTACTTAAGCTTAGGTTGTGCGTACTTGGAGATGGTTTGTGAGCTAAGGAAGGGTAATGACTTCCCCACCTTATCTTGATTGGGTTTTGCCCTTAGAATTGATTGTGCAAAGTGTGCAAGATATAGAAAAGTAACATTCAAAAAGCAAATATCACCCAAGAATGTTTCCTAAAACTATATGCTATGCATACGTACCTTGTCTCCAGCTATGTTCAACAGTAATTGTAAAATAAAAGTAATTAGATAAATGCCTAGAATGCAAATCTAAACATTTTTAAGCAATTAACAATCATTCAAATTACTGTTGGATTAAAACAGGGATTATGAATGGCAGATATAGTAAGAATAATAACACACAAAAACTTAATTTTTCCAAGCAATATGTCCTGCAAAAAAGAGTTTTAGTAGTCCAACAAAAATTTTAACTTTTGCACTTGCAATTTCTTAAAATTCTGTTTCCTACTTTCGAGAGTATGGGCACAGAATAGCAAGTCTTCTCCTGCAAAGCTTGAATGCTAAATCTGAATTTTTACGTCCCTGAAACAAGACACCAAACTTGTTTAAAAAAAAACAAATGCACCGTTCCCTCCCCGGCAAGGGCACCAAAAATTGATTGAAAAATGAAAGTGAAAGGAATTACCGTGTAGCTTTGGGCTAATGGGTCGTGTCCACGAGGAGGAATGCGATGAAAGCTTTTGGTGTTTTGTTTAGAAAGCTAAGAATGGTGCTAGTTTTTTAGTTGAAAAGATAATGGAGAGAAGGGAAATGATTAAAAGAAAAATTGCAAATTTGGAGAAGGCTTTGGAAAAGGTGATTTAAAAAGCTTTGAAAAGTGATTTGTTGTTTTTAATATAAGAAGGAGAAGATCTGGGCTCACTAATTTTTAACTCAACTATGTACTTATCTCAAGAACATTTGGGTGCATCACTTTTATCATAAGCAAAAACCTTTAGTTTCTTTTAATGTCCAAGTAAAACAAATAAGATGGTTTCATTTAAATCTTAAGCCCTTTCGTTATAAATCATTAAAAAGAGAATGTTAAACCATCAAGCGCGAAGAAGCAAGTATGGAATAAAAATAGTTCAAAAAGATTTGTGCTTTAAAAGTCCAAGTTTAAAATAAAGACATCCTCATGTGCTTTCAAGAACGAAGTTTAACTAAGGAACTTTCTGATTCAAAGAGTGTTGCTTTCATGAAAATCAGTCAAGAGAGAGGTGATAGAAGAGATCAATTAGTGAGCCCAGAAAATGATTTAGCTACTCATTATGAACTAAAAACAAACAAGAGAATGATAATTAAACATAAACATACCGAATTCGAGTTGACTTGAATAAGCAAGTAGAAGCTCCTTTGATTGTCACTTCAAAGACGAATTACACACTCAATTCCACTCTGCTCTCTTTGCTGGTCTAAACTAAAAAAATAAATAGGAGATACAACTTCTCCAAACTATCTAACAGTGCTCCTAAAACCCTAAATAATAAACAAAAATTCTAATCCCACTCTTCGCTCCTTTCTTCTCTGTTGAAAATGGTATTTATAGGGGAAAAGAGGGGAGGGTCGTAGGAAGATTGGGGGAGCAAACGCTCCCCCAACAGATTTAACAAGGCCATGAAAACACGGTTAGGGCCGCATTTTAGCAGCCCTGGTGTGGCCAGGTGGCCACACCTAAATGGTGAAATCCCCGGTTTGGTGATTCTCCCATATCTTCTGCTAGTTTTCTCGTTTCAGTTCCAGGATTTGACGAAACAGCTTTTGATTGTTGGCTTCAACCGCTTGATTTAAGAAGATTCATTTCAACCGATTTTCAACTTCTTTGATTTGCCAAGATCTGCCCTGATTCCCTGATTTCAAATTTATTCTGAATTAAATCAGAATTTAATGGGCTTTTGGGCTTGTTTCTCTTCCTATCCTTTAGCAATGGGCCTACATTCAACAAAGAAGAATAAGACTTATTAATAGCATTTATTAGATGAAAAATATGGTAATGTGACAATATATATACAATATATGTGACCGATCACCTCCCTTAGCCCAAAAATCACCTCCCCGCTCACACAACCCAAGCCTAAATAAAATCCTAGACATTGGCCCCTAGAGACATCTCAGACTCATTTAGGAGATTGACCTAAGGAAAAAGTTGTTAGAGTCTGACTCTTGTCAAATCGATGTCTAAGGTTGGGGATTGAGAGGCGAAACCTCGAAGAACAGTGTTTTGGTATAATTAGGCCCGTTGCTCCAGCACGGATACCTCCCACTGATCTTACCCCTTCTTGGCTGATTAACTTGTGGTCAGATTCTGACAATGTACCCCCCGTGGACAGTCTAACCAGTTTGGAGTCGTCTAGGTCTAAGTCAACCCTAGCATAGGCTTGTTTTCTTCTTTTTTTATTTGTTTGTTTGTTTGTTTGTTAGTTAGTTTTTTTCTTTCTTGTAAATTGTGATATGGATTTCAACAACAACATTTTTTCAATCCTAATATGAATCCATATTTCACCTCGACCTCATTTGACTCGGATAACTTCAACCCGGATATGTACAACATGAACCAATCATATAGGCCGGGTTGGGATTATCCGACTCAATATGACCTATATCCCCAATCCTATGACCATAATTTTCAAAGTAGTTTCCACTCTTCACAGAGTTCATGGGGATTCACCTACCCTGAGTCAAATTTTCAACCATCTTGTCTATAATTTTTACAATATTCATTCCTCAATTTTTATTCATATACTCCTTTTTCCTGAACCGCCAATTGAAGAAAAATTATTATTGAAAAGGAGTTTGGAAGAAGTGATAGAGGCCCCAAAAACAATTTGAAAAAATGGTAGCCTCATCATATCCACAAAATTTTCAAAACTCATGTAGTTCTTTTCAGAATGACTCAAAGGAAAATCATTATGGGAAAAAATTATGAAATTTGTGCAAGAGACCGTGCGCATAAAGCAAAATACGATTGACTTCCCATGTCCACCAAATGTTCATACGAATCACGAATGATGTCATTTTGAAAATTCAGCTTCAATTTTATCATACCAACCTGAACTTAACCAACATCAACATCTTGATAGTTTGGCAAGTTATCCATTTTCTGAAATTGAACTTGAAGATGAATGTGAACCGGAGCTTCAATTTAGCAATTCAAGTCCAATCCTTGAATCAATATCAACTCCTGTAGTGTTACCTGAACTACGTACGTTCTTCAGCCAGTCTTGATTCCATAATTTCTGAAACTGAATCGATCATTTCACCCATTCACAGTCCTTCCGTGGACGAAAATCAAGATTCAATTTCATTATTCCATTTGAACTTACCCAAAATTTTGAGAACCACCTTGACATTTTGGCAAGTTATCTTTTTCCCGAAATTGAACTTGAGCTTGAAAGTGATCCTGAATCTCAAGTTGGTAATTCCATTTCACTTTTTGATTCAATAATGACTCTGGTATCTTTACCATATTTTTTCTCTATTCCAAAGTCAACATTGAATACTGTACTAGTACACTGTGAAATTAAATCACCAATATCTTATGATCACACTTTCATTGATGGGGAAAGTGTGTGAACATCAATTTTTTGGTTTAGACCCCATTTTTGAATCAATTTCGACTCTCACCTTTGAATCTCGACTTGATATGAGTCAAACTCCTGAGTCGGTATCGGTTTTTTTGTTCATGTTCCATTTCAGTCCAAATCAATCATCTCTCAAAATCATACTTCATTGTTGGACAAGAATGTTGAAGAAAATAACTCAGTAATTATTTTTGAAAATTAGAAATTAGATGGGGATAAATTTTTAAATAATACCATTCACTCAATCATTCTTTTACTGGGTCATATTAAAAAGGTCATTGGTGGGTTTCTGCAAGATTCATGATTTTTTGATTGAGTAGCAACGCTTGGCCCAATTAGACCACCACCGGAACCACCACCATGTGGTAATTTTCCTTTCCTTCTCATTTGTTTCATGCACATACACATTCACCATGCATTGAGGACAATGCATGAGATAAGTATGGGGGAGGGTTTACTAACATAGATTATTTTAAATTTTCTTTCTTTTATATTTTCTTTAGGAAATTTTAAATTTTCTTTAGTATAGAAACTCTTTTCTTTTCTTTTTACAAAACTTTTTTAAATAAAAGAAATTGGTTTGATTTATTGTTAAGAAAATTAAGATTATCTTAGGAATTAGGAAGACCTAAAATTATAAATTTTTAAACCTAGTCAAATTAGATCTTGTTTAAATTTAGGATAAGAAAGTATGATTGGAAAGATAATTCGATCTTGAATTTTTTGCCTTAGATTTATGCATTTCACACTTACACAATTTTTTGGATTAAGACAAAGACTGAAAATGCCATAAAAAATGCCATAAAAATATATATAAAAGAAAATGATGATAAAATCACTTTTGAAGTTGGGTAATTATGCCTCAGGAAGCATGAACATACCTAAAATGGTGGGCAAAAACAAAATAATTCCTTTTAGTTTTGTGGCCTTGTTTACTCGAGTCCTTAAGTCTGAGGGATGTTTTCTCATCTGGTGCCCTAAAACTATCTGGTTTGGGAGTCACCGGCTAAAGACTCACTACACGGTAAGCTAGAAAGCCTAAGAAAACTAAAGGAAGAAAAAATAATAATAATATAAATAAATGGCATGAAAGTTATAGTCGATATCCCAAAAATCTTCATTGTTCACAAAGTGCATATTTTTCTAAGAGTTTTATGAAAAATCAAAGAATCAATTCAATTTTAAAATCTTACATTTAATTTATAACAAGATTTTGCATTTCGGCTTAGTTTAGGGAAGAATAATTTTGGTTAACCTATGACCTTGGATAACTTAAATTTTCACAAAAATATTTTAACAGTTTTCTCTATTTCAAAATGCGTTTTCAAAATACTAACACTTGATTTCTTTCTTATGGATTTTGTGGGTGTAATCCGCTGAAAACCCTCAGGAGACAAAACTCCTCCTTTAGGAGAAGCCTAGAGGTTTAACTGCTTGTTGCACATGCTCAGTGCAATCGCGTAACCTGCGAAAGTGGTGTAATAATTTTCTTAGTTTTTGTTTTGCTCGGGACGAGCAAAAGATAAGTGTGGAGGTGTGATTAATCTCTAAAACTGCATATTTCATACCACATCTTCACATTTATTTAATATTAAATTCTGCTAATAATACCTCTCTTGTATGTTTCTAGGTTCATGGCATGAAATGAATAAGAAGACCTAAAATCACCATTTAATTGGTGATTAAAAGCCTATAAAGATAGTCATTGACCTTCGAGGGTGGTTTCATCAAAACCAGGGGCTCAAAATCAGAAACTGAGACATGCAGCAGACATGGGGACAAGCGGGCAGCGCGCAGCAGGCAGCACTGCGCGCCCGCCCTAGTACAGTCGTGGAAAACGCGGTGGTGTGGAGCCGCGCGCCAAGATTTGACGCGCGGCTCCGTACCTGTACCATGGTACCCAGTTTTGCCTATAAATACCCTAGAATGTTCAGAGCACCAGGGAGGAGAAGTTTTGAGGAGATTTGAAGTGTTTTAAGTTAGTTTTAGGGTTTTTTTCCTTGTTGTAGTTTAGGATAGTTTGTTCTTCTTCTTCTTCCTCCTTTGTGTTTTTCATTTCTTATAGATCTTGTAATAGGAGAGAGAGTGGTACATGGTTGGAAAGTAAGAGTGCTTGTAATAGAAGGTGACAAGCTATGAAATGTTCTCTCTTTACCTCTCTTTGTTTTATTCTCTAACTCTTTTATATGTTTAGCTAATTTTCTCTCATGGCAACTAACTACTAACACTAACTTGCTAACTTCTTACTTGATAATTCACATGAATCTAATAGCCTCTACTTGGCCTTGCTCTTGCAAGAGACATTGATGGCTCATGATGATGGATTCTGACACTCTAACATTCTAACTCTCTAATAAGCTAATATTACTTTATTCCATGCTTGCTCTTGTTTAGTTTTGATGGTCTAAGTGTAGCTTGCACTTGTTTTATTGAGTTTGGATGTGAAAGTTATTGTATGGGTCATACTTTGAAACGCTCTTGAACTAAGGACTAGTGATGGCCAAGGATACATGTGAGGCAACTATCACTAGAGGTTAGCATATTAGTGGAGCCTTTAGTAGTTAGTAGCCATGGGTTTTCTTTCCTTTTTTACTTTATTTTATCAAGATATCAAAAACCACAAATACATTTTTTTCTATGTTTCCCACTTACTTTATTTTTCACCGTACTCTTCTCTTTTCATTCTTTGTTTTCTTTTCTTTTGATTCTTTAAAACATTGAAGAAACTTTAACACACACGTGAACATTCTGTTAAAACTTCTATCGCTTTCCGTCCTTGTGAATTCTACCCGTTTAGCCTCTATGCTATAACGGAAGCATCGAGGAAGCCAAAGCACACACTTTAAATATTAATTTTAAAACATATACTTTTTGTGCGCGATTTTTCCCCGATCATCTTGTCGCACCCCATGGCCAGACCATGAGCAGCCCTGCATCCTAGCCAAGCTCCATGTAGCAGCAACCGCTCACCCCATGGCCGGCCATCGTGCACTCTGTCGTGATCTTCCATGGCAACCCGAGCTCATCCGCGAATACTCTAACGAGCCACCGACAACCTCTGTGGTCTCTGTCTCCTCCACTGTTGATGGTCGTGCCCCCTTGCCGTGAGTTCTTCTCCCCCTTCTCTCTTTCTATTTCTCTCCCACTTCAATTATGCATATGTGATGTTGTATATGCATGCATGGGCAATTGGGTCTGTGAATTATTAATGCATGCGTAGTGTATAACTATATATGTGTGTTGTTAAATGGGTAATGTGTATGAAATGTGTGTGCGCGTGCGCGCGAGAGTGTTGTTAATATGTGCATGTATTAGTAGGTATGCATGTTTAATTATGATTATGTGTGTGGATGTGTATTATAATGTATATGTGGTTGTATATTAATGTGTGCATGTATGTATTATGAAAGTGTATACATGTATTTATATTATGTATTAATATATGTGTATGAATATAATGTGCATGTGAGAGTGTATATATATATATACATATGTATTATGTTAGAATGTGTGTATATGTATGCATGTGTTTGTATATCATCGGGAGTGCTCGGTCACGTGTTGCAGCGATCCGAAGCTGTTTGGTGAGATCCGGACCCGTTATAAGAGATTTGAATTTGTGCTTGTTATGAACTTTATAGACTGGCGATTTAAAGACCGATCCATGTGATGATCTGGAGATACGTGCCAGTTCGTGCAGTAAAAACCAGACGGCGATTCGAATCCGAAACAATGTCATTTCATGTGAATGTTTACTCTTGTATTATTTTCCATATTTATCGTTTTATCATTATTTATATGTAACCTGTATCATTTCATGTAACTGTCTGAGATATTTTACCAGTATGATTATTCATATCACTTCATTAGAGATCAGTAAGCGTTTCCTTATTTATGTAGTTGATATGAGTATTTATCTGCGTCATTTCATGTGATAGTTGGTTGCCACTATTATTCAGGACTGTTTGTGATATACTGTAGACTGCGACTTGATTCAATCTACTGATCAGTTGGCCTACTTCTTATTTGAGGATAGAGGACATATTTTACGTATAGAGTTTACCGGCAGTTCTGGATGATTGTTCCGACCGGACTCTTTTGCATATTGAAGACAAGTAGCGTAATATTGCTTTATCGATGGGCTGACTGATACAAGGATTGATATTGACTTAGTTAGAGTTAGAGTTGACCCATGATATATATTTTTTTACATTGGATCTGGATCAGTTTATAGAGGAGATTGATCTTATTCGATTGTCATCAGTGTGCGTATAGCTTACTTTTGATATCGATGTGTTACATGATCACTCTTTTGGATTATTGAAATAAGAACTTTCAGATTTACCCTGATAATATTTATTGAGTACTTATGATCTCATCAATATTGGATATTAGATGTGGAGATGATTAAGATGTCATGTTAATCGAGTATGTTGCACTCCTTAGTTATGATATTGATTATAATTGGATAAATCTGGTTTTTTGAGGATGATCTACTCTTTATTCATTTCAGTATCTGTTGACTTAGTTGATCTCGAGGATATTAGTAGATTACTCTTCACGATTGATTCCTAGTTAATATTGTTATCTAGTTATAGAGATAAAATTATTGTGATAGTGAATTCATTGATATCAGTGATATATATATATATATATATATATATATATATATATATATATATATATATATATATATTCATAGTTTGGATAATAGTTATTGTTGAACTCAGCTATTGACGACTTAGAGAATGAGGGTAGATCGACAGGTATGAAGAACTATCTTATTGTCATATGGGATTGCGGTATGATAATTGATTTAATAATTGATATTTGTGGTGATTATATTGAGATCAAATGTTAAGAGGACTGTTAGTATTTTATCCTTATACATATGGACGAGATTCAGATAAGACTTATAAATGGTCAGATCAGTTACTGATTTATCTTAGTGCAAACATATCAAGATTATGAGTCGATGGATCAGTTATTGTTATATACAGTACGAGTAGATGATATCTTGATCAGTTCTATATGAGATTGAACATTGACTAGATAGTAGAGGACTGTTATTAGTATTACTTCATATTACTAAAATCACTGGAAAAGTATTATCAGACCGTAACACCATGTACAGTCCTATTGCTCATCGTATATACGTTTACTGATATTGTTTACTATTCTTGTTACTGTTCACCATGTATAAGATTATTGTTTACTGTTACTGTACTGTTACTGTCACTATATTGTCCTAGTATTCTAAGTAACATAGATATTGCTTGTTTTAACTGAATTAAATAATAATATAAATAGCCAACTTATACTAGAATTGAAAAAATTGATGGAGGAGATAGCGTCTGTATTTTAGGTGGTTCTAAGATACAGGTTGTGCAGCCGACTGAGAGTTCTGTTGTATGATTCCCAGGGGATGACTAACATACCATCTGTACTGTTTACTGTCCCACTGTTTTCACAGTAAGATTAATGTTACTATTATTGAATACCTAGCGGTACAGCCTGGTTCAGCGCCAGGAAACTGAGGCCGTGGTCCCGGGTATGTACGAAACCCACCTAAAGTATGAATAATGTCTCCCTCAATCAATTTCAATAGGACGTCGATTGGCACACGTGGTAGGCGTAGTATGGGATGCGTTTACTGCATGCGGCAATTGATGTTCGCTGATATAATTAATAATGATAAATTGTTATTATGTACTGTAATTGACTGTATTCACCTAACTGTACTAAAATATTGACTGTTATAGACATCTGACATGATTATTCATCTGATTCTGTTCTTGACTGCCCTTATAACTGTTTATTTTGTTGCATATTATTCTAGTCTCATTCCAGCTTATAGTCGCATTTATATGCTCATATATTATATGCTCGTGCACCTTCCCCTTTATTCTTACACATTCATTAGGAGTTCTGACTTTCTAAATTTGTATATCAAGATCTGTGGCTAATTATTACTGATCAGATATCTGGAGAGGATCACATGCATCTTGAGCAACCTGGAGTTTTCTCTATTTGATTATCGGTACTCTTTCTTAGCCTTTATCTCTTTTAATTCTATTTCTCTATATATATCACTTTCAGTTGTAGTTTCATTCCTTACTCATATGTTACCTTGTGTAGATACTTATATGTGATATTGTAGTGATATTGATCATATTTAGTAGATTTCTATAAAGCTTGTTCGGATTACTTTAGGCTTAGCGTGTATACGCGGGGTATTTTCCTCGCGTATATACGTCACCGACTATCATCACGACTCCGTTTCCACGTATTTTAGGAAGCGGGACGTGACACAGTTTTCTTGGTATCAGAGCCAGGTTTACTCAAAGAGGACCTAGTTCTTACCAGTGACCTGAGACAAGTTATATTATACTACAATAAACATATATTATTCACATGATGATATTGAGTCCGCTTGAGCATTTATCATCCTCCCTTTCTATCTCTACCCTTTGATCTTTTGTTATCCCTGATTTTTACTCTTCTTCCAGAGTGACATGGATTGCAATCTTAATTCTCATTTTTCTCGATTCTATTTCCCTGATTCTGTCTCTTGGAACTGGTTACTCCATCTTGAAGCTAATAGTAGAGATCAGAGCGCGCAGTGGAAGCGTGATGGATTTATGATGTAGTGAGAAGCGACATGGAAGCTTTATCTTCTCCCTGACTTGTTTTTTTTTTTATCATTCCCTACTTTATCAAAATTTCAAGGACGATATTTCTATAAGGTGGGTAGAATGTAATATCCCTATTTTAAAATACCAGATTTAATAGTAAACAATAGTATTTTTGATATGTGTATAGATATATATCTTGTAGTAATTATTCTTTGTTATCTAGTGTAAGTTAATACATAATTGTTATTAATTATAAATTATTTGTTATGAATAAATTCTAATCATTTTTTATTATTATTATTATTTCATTTTTCCCTTGGCCCAAATGTATCTCTCTCATTTCTTTCTTCTATTACTTTTTTTTAGCCTAACCTAATCAAAACCCAGCCCACTCTCCTCTTCATTTCCCTTTGAGTTTCCTATTAAATTCTAAAGCCTTGCACAAGAATCCTCAGCCAAAAGCCTACAATCCTAACAACCCAAATCCTTAATCCTAATAACTAAATCAAATCCTAACTAGCAAAATCATCTTTATCTTATCCATAATCCAAACCTAATCCCATCTTAGCCTTCCTCTTTCTTTTCCCCACATACACAGAGTAACCCACGATGCCCCCCACGTCTGGCCTCTGAGCTCTCCTTCCTCTACCTCGGCCTCTGCCGGAGCTCCGCCACTCCGAGCGCGAGCCATCGGAGACCCCCACAATACCCTTGATCGTGCCTCATTGTTGAGACCCCCTTGCCGCTGCCCCCTCTCTCTTCTATCTCCATCCTCATAACCGCAGCACACCACCACCGCCAACTCCCACGGCCAGCATCACCCACACCCCACAGCCGAGATCACACCCCATGACAGCCGCAACAAGCTTTCCATGGAAGCCCGGAGCACAGCCAAGCTGGCTGAATCCCCCACTCGGCAGCACCCTTTACAGCACTCCCCCTTCCAGTCCTCCCTGCACACGCGCACCATCTTGCGCGAGCATGGCCTTTGATTAGTCTCTAAATATGTATATTTCATACCACATCTTCACATTTATTCAATATTAGATTCTGTTAGTAACACCTCTCTTGTATGTTTTTATGTCCATGGCATGAAAAAAAGAAGCAGCCCAAAATCCTATTTATTTGGTGATTTAAAGCCTACACATATATAGCCATTAACTTTGGAAGGTGGTTCTGTCAAAACCGGATGCCCATATTCAGAAATCAGGGGGTACATCTGATAGGGGAGCAAACCGACAGGACGTGATAGGAAACTCTGCGTGCGTGGTTACGAGTTGGCTCCTTTATAGAGCTGTGCGTCAATATTTGACGCGCGGCCTCGTGACACCCCTGGTGCCCCCTTGCCTATAAATACTCTGGGATTTTCATAATAGAAAGGAGGAGAGTTATTAGGGTAGTTTTCTCCAATTTGTGTTGTTTAATTGTCCTTCTTCTTCTTTTGTATTTTCATTATTGTAGATCATGTAGGAAAGAGAGTGATTCTTAGGATGAAAGTTAGAGTAATTGTAATGGAGGGTGACACTCTATGATAGGTTCTCTCTTTATCTCTACTTGTTTTCTTCTCTCTAACTTTTACATGTTTAGCTAATTTTCTTCTCATGGCAACTAACCACTAACCACTAACTATGCTACGTCCTTACTTGATAATCTACATGAATCTAATAGCCTCTACTTGGCCTTGCTCTTGCAAGAGCTATTGATGGCTCATGATGATGGATTCTAACACTCTAACATCTAACTCTCTAATAAGTTACCATTACTTTATTCCATACTTGCTCTAGTTTGTTTTGATGGTTTAAGTGTAGCTTGCTCTTGTTTGTTGAGTTTGGATGTGAAAGTGATCTTATGGGTCATGCTTTGTAAAGTTCTTGAACCTAGGACTAGTGATGGCTAAGGATACATGTGCGACAACTATCACTAAGAGGTTAGCATATTGATTGAGCCTTAGCAGTTAGTAGCCATGAGTTTTCTTTTCTTTTTAGTTTGTTTTAGATATATCTCAAAAATCACAAATATATTCTTTTCAATATTTCTATCTTTATTTTCACCGTGCACTTCTCTTTTCATTCTTTATGTTTTTTTCTTTTGATTCTTTGAAACATAGAAGAACCATTAACATGCACACGTGAACATACCGATAAAGTATCTATCGCTTTTCGTCCCTGTGGATTCGACCCGTTTAGCCTCTATGCTATAACATAAGTATCGAGGAAGCCAAAGTGCACACACTTTAACTCTTGATTTAAAAATGACACTTTTTATGCACGATTTTCCCCCGATCAAATTTTGGCGCCGTTCCCGTGGATGGGAACGGTTTGATCTCACATTTTTATTAACTTTTCTTTTTCGTTTTTTGGTGTGTAGGTCAAATTTTTAGCAGAAGTCCACACTTGTTTGCATCTTCCTGCTCAAGGAAGCAGGATGCAAGTGCTTCAAAAGTTGTTGTGTAGTTGGGTAACTCTTTGTATATTGCTATATTCTACTGTTAATTTTTTTGTTTAGATTATATGTGCACTGTAATAACTAAGAACTAAAATACAAAAATTGAATGCTTTAAAACAATTTAGACATTTGCATCCAGGCATGTATCGATTTCAATTCTAATATACTGTATCTTATTCTTGTGTTGTAATGATCTTGACGAGGTGTACATATTGCATTGCATATGGCTTAGGACCACGTGGGTGATTTACTCGCTTTGTGTGTTTATTCTTATCTATATTGCACACTTGCACGAATTGAAACTTAAGAGCGTATCCCGATACAACATAAGGCGGGGAAGTCATTACCCTCTAAGGGCGTATTCCGATACAACATAAAGTGGGGAAGTCATTACCCTCTCTTAGCCCAAAAGTCACCTCCCTACTCACACAACTCAAGCATAAATAAAACTTGGTAGACGTTGACCCCTAGGGACATCTCAGACTCAATTAGAAGATTGATCTAAGGGGAAAGTTGTTAGAGTTTGACTCTTATCAAATCGGTATCTAAGGTTGGGGATTGAGAGGCGAAACCTCGAAGAATAATGGTTTGGCATAATTAGGCCCGTTGCTCTGGCATGGATACCTCCCATTAGTCTTGCCCCTACCTGGCGGATTAACTTGTGGCCAGATTTCTACAAGGTACCCTCCGTGGACAATCTAACCAGTTAGAAGTCGTCTAGGTCTAGGTCAACCTTAGCATAGACTTGTTTCTTTTTCTTTTCTTTTTCTTTATTTGTTGTTTGTTTGTTTGTTTTTGTAAACTGTGAGATAGATTTCAACAACAATTCTTTCAATCCTAATGTGAATTCATATTTCACTCTGAACTCATTTGACTCGGATAACTCTAACCCAGCTATGTACAATATGAACTAACCATATAGGCCGGATTGGGTTTGTTCGACTCAATATGACCCATATCCCCAATTCTATGATCCAAAATTTTAAAATAATTTTCATTCTACACAGAGTCAGTAGGGATCCACCGCCTCCGAATTAGATTATCAATCACTTTGTCCACCATCTTCTTTCCCATATTTTGCTTCATATACTCCTTTTTCAAAATCACCAATTGAAGAAAAATCAGAGTTACAAAAGAGTATGAAAGCCATGTTAGAGGCCAAAAATAATTTGAAATCATGACAGCCTCATCATATCCACAAAATTTTCAAACCCCATATAGTTCTTTTTCAGAACCACTAAAAGAAAAATCATTGTTAGAAAAAACTATGAAGTTCATGCAAGAGTCCGAGCATCTAATTCAAAATATAGTTGACTTCAATGTCCACCAAATTTTGATATAACCAAAAAATCATGTCATTTTGGAAATCAAGCTTCAATTTTATCATACCAACCTGAACTTGACCGTTCATGCCAAAATCAAAGTCTTGACATTTTGGCAAGTTATCATTTTTTGAAATTGAACTTGAAGATGAATGTGAACGTGAGCTTCAATTTATCGATTCGAATCCAATCTTTAAATCAATATCAATTCCTGTAATGTTACATAAACTAGGTAACATTCTTTAGCCAGTTTTGATTCCTATAATTCTTGAACTTGAATTAATCATTTCACCCATTCACATTCCTTCTGTGGATGAAAGTCAAGATTCAATTTCATTACATCCATTTGAACTTGCCCAAAATTTTAAGAACCATCTTGACATTTTGGCAAGTTATCCTTTTTCTCGAAATTGAACTTGAGTAAGAATGTGATCCTGATCTACAAGTTGGTAATTCCATTTCACTTTTTGATCAATAATGACTGGTATTTTTACCAGATTCTTTCCATATTTCAGAGTCAACATTGAATCATGTACTAGTACATTGTGAAATTGAATCACCAGTATTTTATGATCACATTTCGTTAATGGGAACTGTGTGTGAACATCAATTTTTTGATTTGGATTTCATTTTTGAACAATTTTGACTCTCACTTTTGAATCTCGACTCGATCTAAGTCACATTCCCGAGTCGGTATTTGTTCCTGTTCTGTTTAAGCCAACTCAATCATCTTCCATAATCATACTTCATTGTTGACGAGGATGTTGAATAAAATGACTCAGTAATTATTTTTGAAAATTAAAAATTAGATGGGGATAATTTCTTAAATAAAATCATACACTTTTACATTCTTTTAATGGGTCATATTAGAGAGGTCATTTGTAGGTTCCTGTGAATAACACAATCTCTAGGTTGTGACACATTTCGTGGACCAATCAGACCACCCAAAAACCATCATCATGAGGTAATTTTTCTTCCCTCTCTATTTGTTTCATGCATATACACATTCACGATGTATTGAGGATAATGCATGAGATAAGTGTGGATGAGGTTTTACTAACGTAGGTTGTTCTAAACTTTTTTTCTTTTAAACTTCTTTTTAGAAAGTTTTTAGATTTTTCTTTTGTATAAAAACTCTTTTCTTTTCTTTTTACAAAACTTTTTGAAATAAGAGAAATAGTTTTGATTTATTTTTAAGAAAGTTAAGAGGAGCTTAGGAATTAACAAGATCTAACATTAAGAATTCTTGAACTAAGTCAAAATAATAGATCTTGTTTAAATTTTAGGATAAGAAAGTAAGAATGGAAAGATAATTTGATCTCGAATTTTTTGCCTTAGATATATATACACTTCACACTTATATAATTTTTTTTGGGATTGAAACAAAGACTGAAAATGCCATTATATATATATATATATATATATATATATATATATATATATATATATATATATATATATATATTAATATAAATGATGTTAAAAATCACTTATTGAAGATGGGTAGTTATGCCTCAGGAAGCATGACTATTCACGCTTAAAATGGTTGACAAAAATAAAATAATCTCGTTTAGTTTTGTGGCCTTATTTACTCGAGTCCTTAAACTTGAGGGATATTTTCTCACTTGGTTCTCTATAACCATCTGGTTTGGGAGTAACCGGTTAAAGACTCACCATCCAGATACGCTAGAAAGCCTAAGAAAACTAAGGGAAGAAAAAATTGATATAAATAAATGGCATAAAAGTTAGAGTCGATATCCAAAAAATACACAGAGTTCACAAAATGCATATTTTCTAAGAGTTTTTATGAAAGATCAAAGAATTGATTCAATTTTAAATTATTACATTTATTATACCTAGACTTTGCATCTAGACTTAGTTTAAGAAAGAATAATTTCTGGTTAACTTATGACCTTGGATCGCTTAAATTTTCTACAAAAATACTTCAACACTTTTCTCTCTTTCAAAATGCGTTTTCAAAATACTAACATTTAATTTCTTTCTTTATGAATTTTGTGGGTATAGTCCACTGAAAACCCTCAGAAGACAAAACTCCTCCTCTAGGGAAAGCCTAGAGGTTTAACGGCTTGTTGCACATACTCAACGCAATCACGTCACCTGCGAAAGTGGTATAATAATTTTCTTAGTTAGTTTTTCTATTTTGCTCGGGATGAGCAAAAGATAAGTGTGGGGTATGATTAGTCTCTAAATATGCATATTTCATACCACATTTTCTCATTTATTCAATATTAAATTCTGTTAATAACAGCTCTCTTGTATGTTTCTAGATTCATGGCATGAAATGAAGAAGAAACCCAAAATCTTATTTATTTGATGATTTAAAGCCTACATATATAGCCATTGACTTTGGAAGGTGATTCTGTCAAAATCGGGTGCCCATATCCAGAAACAAGGAGGTATATCTGACAGGGAGCAAACCGACAAGACGTGATAGGAAACTCTGCGTGTACGGCCACGAGATGGTCGTGGAAACTCGGCCATAACCGCGTTTTCGCGGATTCTTTATGGAGCCGCACTTCAAAATTTGACGTGTGGCCCCGTGACACTCCTTGGTGCCCCCCTTGGCCTATAGATACTCTGGGATTTTCAGGACAGAAGGGAGGAGATTTTTTAGGATAGTTTTCTCCCATTTGTATAGTTTAATTGTTTTTCTTCTTCTTTTATATTTTTCTTTTTTGTAGATCATGTAATAGGGAAGAGAGTGATTCTTAGGATGAAAGTTAGAGTGCTTGTAATGGAGGGTGACACTCTATGAAAGGTTCCCTTTATCTCTACTTGTGTTCTTCTCTCTAACTCTTTACATGTTTAGCTAATTTTCTTCTCATGGGTACTAAGCACTAACTATGCTAACTCCTTACTTGATAATCCACATGAATCTAATAGCCTCTACTTGGTCTTACTCTTGCAAGAGCCATTGATGGCTCATGATGATGGATTCTAACACTGTAACATCTAACTCTCTAACAAGTTACCATTACTTTGTTACATGCTTGCTCTAGTTAGTTTTGAAGGTTTAAGTGTAGCCTACTCTTATTTGTTGAATTTGAATGTGAAAGTGATCTTAAGGGTCATGCTTCGTAAAGCTCTTGAACCAAGGACTTGTGATGGACAAGGATACATGTGAGGCAACTATCACTAAGAGGTTAGAATATTGTGGAGCTTTAGTAGTTAGTATCCTTGAGTTTTCTTTCCTTTTTACTTTGTTTTAGATATATCTCAAAAATCACAAATATATTCTTTTCAATGTTTCTATCTTTGTTTTCACTGTACACTTTTCTTTTCATTCTTTGTGTTCTTTTCTTTTGATTCTTTGAAACATAGAAGCCATTAACATACACACATGGACATATCAGTAAAGTTTTTATCGCTTTCCATCTTTGTGAATTCGACTTGTTTAGCCTCTATGCTATAACGGAAGTATCAAGGAAGCCAAAGCACACACACTTTAACTCTTGATTTCAAAATGACACTTTTTGTGCCCGATTTTCTCCTGATCAAATTTTGGTGTCGTTGTCGGGGATGGGAATGGTTTGATCTCACATTTTGTTAACTTTTCGTCTTTGTTTTTGGTGTGCAGGTCAATTTTTAGCATTGCAGAGGTTCACACTTGCTTGCATCTTCCTGCTCAAGAAAGCAGGGAGCAAGTGCTTCAAAAGTTGTTGTGTGGTTTGGTAAATCTTTGCATATTGCTATATTCTGCTGCTAATTTTTTTGTTTAGATTACCTGTACACTATAATAATAAGAACTAAAATACGAAAATTGGATGCCTTAAACATGGTTTAAACATTTGCATTTAGGCACGTGTCGATTTTAATTCCAATATACTGTATTTTATTCTTGTGTTGTTGTGATCTTGATGAGGTGTACATATTGCATTGCATATAGCTTAGGACAAACACGTTGGTGATTTACTCACTTTGTGTATTCATTCTTATCTGTATTGTATACTTGCACGAATTGAAACATAAGGGCATATCCCGATGCAACATAAGGTGGGGAAGTCATTACCCTCTCTTAGCCCAAAATCACCTCTCCACTCACACAACCCAAGCCTAAATAAAACTTGCTAGACGTTGGCACCTAGGGACGTCATAGACTCAATTAGAAGATTGACCTAAGAGGGAAGTTGTTAGAATTTGACTCTTGTCAAATTGGTGTCCATGATTGGAGATTAAGAGGCGATACCTCGAAGAACAGTGATTTGGCATAATTTGGCCCGTTGCTCTGACATGGATACCTCCCACTGGTCTTGCCCCTACCTAACCGATTAACTTGTGGTCAGATTTCTACAAGGTACCCCCTGTGGACAGTCTAACCAATTAGGAGTCGTCTAGGTCTAAGTCAACCTTAACATAGACTTGTTTTCTTTTTCTTTTTCTTTATTTGTTGTTTGTTTGTTTGTTTATTTTTCTTTTTTAGTAAATTGTGAAATGAATTTCAACAACAATTCTTTCAATCCTAATATGAATCCATATTTCTCCCCTACCTTATTTGACTTGGATATCTCCAACCTGGCTATGTACAGTATGAACTAATCATATAGGCCTGATTGGGTTTGTCCAACTCAATATAATCCATATCCCCAATTCTATGATCCAAAATTTTAAAATAATTTTCACTCTTCACAGAGTCAGTGGGGATTCACCGCCCCCCGAGTTAGATTTTCAATCACCTTGTTCACCATCTTCTTTCTCACATTTTACTTCACATACTCCTTTTTAGAACAACCAATTGAAGAAAAATCAGAGTTGCAAAAGAGTATGGAAGCAATGATAGAGGCCTAAAAATGATTTGAGATAATGACGGCCTCATGATATCCACAAAATTTTCAAATCCCATATAGTTCTTTTTCAGAACCACCAAAAGAAAAAATCATTGTTGGAAAAAACTATGGTATTCATGCAAGAGTCTGAGCATCTGATTCAAAATATGGTTGACTTCCAATGTCCACTAAATTTTGATGTGACCAAAGAATCATGTCATTTTGAAAATCAAGCTTGCATTTCATCATACCAACTTGAACTTGACCAAAATCAAAGCCTTGACATTTTGACAATTTATCCATTTCATGAAATTGAACTTGAAGATGATTGTGAACCTGAGCTTCAATTTAGAGATTCGAGTCCAATCTTTAAATAATTATCAACTCCTGTAGTGTTACCTAAACTAGGTAACATTCTTGCACCAGTTTTGATTCCAATAATTTCTAAACTTGAATCAATTTTTTCACTCATTCACATTCCTTCCACGGACGAAAATCAAGATTCAATTTCATTACATCCATTTGAACTTGCCCAAAATTTTGAGAACCATCTTGACATTTTGGCAAGTTATTCTTTTCTCGAAATTGAACTTGAGCAAGAATGTAATCCCGATCCATATGTTGGTAATTCCATTTCACTTTTTGATTCAATAATGACTTCGGTATCTTTACCAGATTCTTTTCATATTCCAGAGTCAACATTGAACATGTACTAGTGCATTGTGAAATTGAATCACCAATATTTTATGACCACATTCTGTTAATGAAGACTGTGTGTGAACATCAATTTTTTAGTTTGGATTCCATTTTTGAACCAATTTTGACTCTCACTTTTTAATCTTGACTTGACCTAGTCACATTCCGTAGTCGGTATTTGTTCCTGTTCTGTTTAAGCCCAAATCAATCATCTTCCACAGTCACATTTCATTGTTGGACAAGGATGTTGAACAAAATAACTTAGTAATTATTTTTGAAAACTGAAAATTGGATGTAGATAATTTCTTAATAAAATCATACACTTCTACATTCTTTTAATGGGTCATATTAGAGAGGTCACTAGTAGGTTCCTACGAATACCACAGCCTCTGGATTAGGACACATTTCGTGGACCAATCAGACCACCATTGGAACCACCACCATGAGGTAATTTTTAATTCCTCTCCATTTGTTTCATGCATATACACATTCATGATGCATTGAGGATAATGCATGAGATAAGTGTGGGAGAGGGTTTACAAACGTAGGTTGTTCTAAACTTTCTTTCTTTTACACTTCTTTTTAGAAAAAATTTAGATTTTTCTTTTGTATAAAAACCCTTTTCTTTTCTTTTTACAAAACTTTTTGAAATAAGAAAAATAGTTTTAATTTATTTTTAAGAAAGTTAAGAGGATTTTAGGAATTAAGAAGACCTAAAATTATGAATTCTTAAACCGAGTCAAAATAATAGATCTTATTTAAATTTTAGGATAAGAAAATAAGATTGGAAAGATAATTTGATTTTAAATTTTTTGCCTTAGATATATGCTCTTCACACTTATACAATTTTTTTGGGATTGAAAAAAGGACTGAAAATGCTATAAAATATATATATAAAAAAATAATGATAAAAATTGAAGCTGGATAGTTATGCCTCAGGAAGCACGATTATTCATGCCTAAAACGGTGGACAAAAACAAAATAATTTCCTTTAATTTTGTTGTCTTGTTTACTCGAGTCCTTAAGCCCGAGGGATGTTTTCTCATCTGGTTCCTTAAAACCATGGGAGTAACTGGGTAAAGGCTCACTACCCAAATAAACTAGAAAGTTTAAGAAAACTAAGGAAGAAAAAAGAAAAAAGAAGAAAAAATTGATATAAATAAATGGCATGAAATCTAGAGTCAATATCCCAAAAATCTTCATAGTTCACAAAGTGCATATTTTCTAAGAGTTTTTATGAAAGATCAAACACTCCGGCGAGCCGCCGACAGCCTCCACCTCCTCCGCCGTCACGGTTGTGCCCCCTTGTTGTGAGTTCTTCTCCCCCTTTCTCTCTTTCTATTTCTCCCCCCTTCAATTATGCATCTGTGATGATGTATGTGCATGCATGGGTGTTTGGGTGTGTATATTTTAATGCATGTGTAGTGTATAACTATATGTTTGTGTTGTTAAATGGGTACTGTGCATGAATGTGTGTGTGCGTGTGCGTGTGTGTGTGTGTGTGTATTTGTGTTAATGTATGCATGAGTGTTGTTAATGTGTGCATGTATTAGTAGGTATGTGTGTTTAATTTTAATTATGTGTGTGGGTGTGTATTATAATAGATATGTGGTTGTATATTAATGTGTGCATGCATGTATGAAAGTGTATGCATGTATATATATTATGTAATAATATATGTGTAAGTATATAATGTGCATGTGAGTGTGTGTGTGTGTGTGTATATGTATATATATGTATGTATGTATGTATGTATGTATGTATGTATGTATATGTATGTATTATGTTAGTATGCGTGTATGTCGACGTATGCGTTTGTATATCATCGGGAGTATTCGGTTGCGTGTTACACCGATCCAGACCCGGTTGGTGAGATCCGGACCGTCATAGGAGATTTGAATTTGTGCTTGTTATGGACTCAATACAGTGGCGATTCAAAGACCGATCCATGGGATGATCCGGAGATCCGCACCAGTTTGTGCAATGAAGACCAGACCGCGATTTGGATCCGAAACAGCGTCATTTCATGTGAGTGCTTGCTCTTGTATCATTTTTCTTATTTATCATTTTCAGTATTATTTATATGTTACCTGTATTATTTTATGTGACTATCTGAGATATTTTACCAGTATGATTACCCATATCACTTCATGAGACATCAGCAAGCGTTCACCTTATTTATGTAGTTGATATGAGTATTTATCTCCGTCATTTCATGTGATAGTTGGTTGCCACTATTGATTCAAGACTGTTTGTGGTATACAGTAGACTGTGACTTGATTTGATCTACTAATCAGTTGACCTACTTCTTATTTAAGGATAGAGGACATATTTTATATATAGTGTTTATTGGCAGTTGCTGGTGATTATTCCAACCGGAACTCTTTAGATATTAAGGACAAGTAGATGTGACATTGCTTCTTCGATTGGCTGACTGATACAAGAATTGATATGGACTTAGTTAGAGTTGGAGTTGACCTGTGATATACACACACATTGGATCTAGATCAGTTTATAGAGGAGATTGATCTTGTTAGATTGCCATCAGGTATTGTGCATATAGCTTACTTTTGATATGGATGTGTTACATGATCACTCTTTTGGATTATTGAAACAAGAACTTTTGGATTTACCCTGATTATATTGATTGAGTACTGATGATCTTATCGACATTGGATATTAGATGTGGAGATGATCGAGATGTCATGTTGATCGAGGATGTTGCACTCCTTAGTTTTGATCTTGATTATAGTTCGATAAATCTGGTTTTGAGGATGTTCTACTCTTTATTCATTTTAGTATCTGTTGACTTAGTCGATCTCGAGGATATCAGTAGACTGCTCTCCACGATTGATTCCTAGTTAATGTTGTTAGTTATAGAGATAGATATATTGTGAGAGTGAATTCATTGATATCACTGATACACACACACATGTTGGCCCAAAGGCCTATCGCTCTAGTTTTGATGATGATTAACTCATGTAGTTATAGTACTAATGATCTTGTGTTTATTTAGTCTCAGATATGTGATCAAGATCTTAGTAGGTGTTTACCTTCATCAAAGGATTTAAAGTCAAGTTTTGGAGCTAGCACGTATTGATTCAAGAGCTCGCACATCAAGATTGCATCAAGTACTCAAGAAGAGTCTAGCTCATTGGATTAAGGTTTGGACCAAGTCAAGAAAGGAGAAGAAGATTTTCAAGAGAAGATTTTCAAGAAGACTTGTGTCATATTTGTAAGTGTCAAGATTTTATTTTAGATAAAATGTAAATGATAGGTTAGTTGGAGGATTGCTCAAGTTTCATATACACTCACACACAAGATTTGAAGTGGGTTTTCAAACTAGTTTTTCATACATCTTTTAGTGTTTATCTCCACTTGTTTAAGAGTCGATATTTTCATATCAAAAGGAGAGTTTATCAAGAGTGTTTTGTAAAAGTGATTCTTTGAGTTTTTCACGACCAAATCAATCCTAGTTTTTCTCACACATACTTGAGCTTTCCATTGCGATATCAATCCTATAGGAGAGTTATTGTGAGAGTGTTTTTAGGTGATCAAAGTGTTTAGATCACAAAAGTGTTCATTCTTTGTATTTGAGGAGGCGAACTTGCGGGTTCGCGTTGTTTCGAGTTCTAGTGGGAGCTCGGTGTGGAGGTGCGGCCTCGGCAAGCTAGTGTGCTTGCGTGTGTTTGTTCTTGCGGGAACAAGTGAGGGGACTAGTGAGTCCAAGAGTTCTAGTGTGAACTCCTTGTAGGTGTTACGGCACCAAGTGATCTGGTGGGATCGATTCTAGTGGAAATCCTTCATAGTGTTGAAGGCGGGGACGTAGAGCAAGGGTGCTCGAACCTCGAAACAAATCTCCCGTATTTGCGATTGCTCTCTCTATCTCTTACTTGTGTTTATATCTTGCATGCTTACATTGTTTATATCTTTATATGCTTGATATATATCTTGTGCCTTATTGTTATATGCTTAGGATTGTTTGCTCACACTTGTATTCAACCAAGAGAGCTATAGCGGCACCTCAACTCTTATCTAGAGGAAACTTGAGGAGATAGTCCAGAGCCCTTCACCGAAAATTCGGCTACACTCTTGTGTTATACTTGGTGTATCTAGCTTAATAGTTTTTAGTTTGCATAAAATAGTTTTAATTCCGCATTAATTCATCATTAGATTAGCTAGTCACCTATTCACCCCCTCTCTAGGTGATTTCAATTGATATCAGAGCTTGGTACTTTTGATTTGAGTCTAAGAACCTAGAGTTAAAGATCCTCATTTTAGCTAATCACAATATTTACTTACACACACGTGGATTTCATGTCACCTCCCATGTTTGATATTCTTAACATCCAAACTTAGAAAGTTAAGATGTCAATGTACCTCAAAGCCTTAGGGATTCATATTTATTTTGCTACTATTTAAGATTCTTATTGGTTAAATGGCAAAAATCTAGAGGCTAATACAAAAGCCATCCATGCTTTAAAGTCAACCCTAAATGATGAATATTTATCTAGCGTTTCTAACTTTGATTCGGGTTTCGTAGTATGGAACACTATAGTCTCCCTTGGCGAACAAGAGCAATACCATACGGGGAGCAACTCGGATGATGGAAGTGATGCTTCCAACTTGTGCTATATGGTCTAAGGGGATAATCCCTTGAGGTAAATTCCGAATTCGAGCTTGATGAGGATGTTGACTTGTCATATGATGATCTTGCTTCATTTTGTCAACAAATTCTTAAAAAATATGACTTGCTTAAAAAGGATAATAAGAAATTGAAAAATAAATTTGATTCCATGTTAAAAGAAAAAGATTCCTTCAAAATAAATTGAAATGCATTTCAAAAGAAAATGAATTTTTAAAAAATAAGAATATTTTCTTGTCTTCTAAATTAAATGATCTTTGTGAAGAAAATATATCTTTGAAAAATAAAATCACCTTGGTGCAAAAAGAAAAAGAGATTGCTTTGGATGAAAATAACTCTTTGAAAAGAAAATTTGTTTAAAAAGAAAAGGAAAATATTTCTAAAAAGAAAAAGAGTGTTGATTCTCATTCTCACCATGCTTTTCATGCCACCATTAATAAAAATGAGATTCAAGTTTTAAAAAATAGAATAAATTGTTTGAGCTCAACTTTGAGCAATTGTGCATTCAATCATAATAGATTGAAAACCTTGTTTCAAAAGAAACAAGCTCCGCATGTTCATGCATATCACCTACGGCACACATATGCACACTTTGCACATCATGATCATACTCATTCTCATGTGCATACTAAAGTGTACAAGTATACACATTGCGACCGCAAAGGCCATTTAAAGTTTTGTTTTGATAAGATAAACCATATTAATTTTGCTAATAAAAATGTTTGGGTTCCAAATAATGCTAACCCCCGTGGACCCAAAAGAAAATGGGTACCAGAATCTCCACTTCTTGTGTTTGATGTAGGTGTGGGCTCTCACATGACGTGAGAGGATTGGTGCCTTGATGGTGGATGCATGGGCTTGATGGACACTACAAATTGATGCATCACTATCAAGGAAGTTTGGTGGGGGGACCACCATGTTTTGGAGACTTAGAGATTAGTGCATATGGTTTGGTAACTATTTCTAAACTCCTATTTTAGTTTATATGCTTTTGCATAGATAATATTTTTAGCATGTTTTGATGTTGTGCTTTATGTGGTGAATACTTGTCTAGATGTAATCTTTATTAAAACTTGTGTCTATAATGTTGGAACATATTTCGATGAAGACTTTGTGAAGCATGTCATTTGGAGCTCTAACACATGACGAATCAAGAGTTCTACATGATCAAGATGTCCCAAGGAGAGTTGATATGATGTATTTTGTAAAGATGAAATAGCATGTAAAAAGTCTTGACACACACACCATATCAATGTCCATTAGTCGACTAATACCTATGACAAGTCGACTAATAACATGTGTAGTCGACTTGACCCAAACCCTAGTCGACTAGTCAAGTGTCCAAATTAGACCCAACTCTCTGTTTGTGCATTAGTCGACTTGACAATAAAATATAGTCGACTAATAGCAAAGTGTAGTCGACTAACCCTTGTCCCCTAGTCGACTAATCCCTAGTCCAGTCGACTTGTTATTAGTTGCAGTCGACTTGATTCAGTTATATAGAAAACTGTCAGTCCAACGTATCTTACCCTAGTCGACTTATAGTCAAACCTAGTCGACTAATAGTGTGAAAATTGCCTAGTCTAGTCGACTAACTCCATAGGCAAGTCGACTATAGGCAGTTTCTGACTGTTGGACAGTTTTCGTTATCTGGTCTTTTGTGCAAACGAATTCCAACGTTCCAATTGTTTGAATTGCACTTATAACTACCCTAACTTACCCTAGTCTTCAGCTATATAAAGGGTAGTTAATCCAAAGGCCAAACATCAATCCAAATCTTTAGTTTTCCAAGTCAAAATTCTGTCAAAATCTGAAAACTGTTTTTCAACTTCAGTTCTTCACCAAAAGTCAATTTCCATTGTGAAGTCCTCTGAAGTTTGTCTCCTATACTAGACCTTGTTCACATACACATTCAGTACCAAGGCTTATAGGAAAAGTGTTGTAATTCTCAAAGCAAGCATTGTACACGGGTGGCTTCTTGGTGTAGAGGCAGTTGTACAAGGTGAAGTTTATTCTCTTGGTGGAAGAGAAGGTGTTCTCTTGGATGTAGAGAAGGTGTACACATTTGGCAAAGGGGATTTGTCAAGTGGTGTTCATGGTTGTGATTTTGGGTGTATAAAATCAAGGATAAAGGAAAATCTCAAGCGGGTGGCTTGGGGACTGGATGTAGGTCACGAGGACCGAATCAGGATAAATCTCTCTTGTTTGCGTTTGTCTATTCTCTGAGATTTATTTTCCTTTTGCAAGTTTATTTATTTGCTTAACGTTAATCCTTCTTGTTTTAGTTTTGTGTTGACTTTCGTATTTTAGATCCATAATTGCCAACAGAGATAGTTCCGCATTTGACATCATCTCGGGACCAACATATAAATGTACAAGTAGTGAGCTACACTTGATTATTAGATATTTGTATCTCATTACCCATTTGTACTCATTACAAGCACATGTATAACCTAGTTTTGATGATTCCCTCATTTATACTTGTTTTGCCTATCTTTGTGCATGTTTTGCTTCATGTATATGTAATTGTTTTTCAAAACTAATAAATATACATGTATACCCTTGAGTCACTTGCCTTCATGCAAATTACATTATGGACTCATTTGTGTTTAGGATATGTATGTATATTGTTAGTCTTGATAAAACATACAATACCTTAATGTTTGTTTTTAAATGAAAAATAAATTTTTGTAATTTTCATATGTTGAAGTTTTTGAGCCTTATTGATCATTTTCATAAAAATGCTAATTACATGATTCTTGTGCACTCACACTTCATTTTGTTTACTCATGACATTGTTTTCATGAGAATTTTTGAGCTTTATAGATTTTGAGTGTCAACTCTTATATATTTGGTATGCTTCATGAGATATATATGATTCGTTTCATATTTGAAGGATTTTTAACTAGTTTTTCAAAAATTATTTTAAAATAGTTATTTATTCTTCAATTGGTAGAGTTTTCAAACTATGCTAAAATATTTTCAAACTCTTATTTTTGAAAACTCCCACCAATCCTTTAAGAGCGGATGGTTAGGAGATCATGCCCTGTGAGCCTTATTGAAATTTTTTTTAAACATGTGCACGAATAGGGTGGTTAGTTATGAGTAATACACATGATTTTCATGATATTTCACATTTGTATACTCATATATGTTTTCTATATATGTATGCTTCAAATTTCAATAATATCAATTTCTATTGGTATTTTCATTTTCATACATATATATGTTTTGATTGTGCTTGATTTACAATATTCTTACATGGTTTAAGCACAAATTATGTTTATGCTAAGCTTTACTATTTTTAAATGTTAATTAGTATCCAAATTAGCTTATGCATTATTTTTAATTGGTGTTTCAATTGATATCAAAATATACCTCATATTTTACCTTTTAATTGATATCAAAAATTTACAATATACTTCAATAGGTATCAATTTGTTGCAATTTCAATTTGGTATCAAAATTTCCGATTTCGATTTCAATTAGTACGATTTCGATTTCAATAGGTATCAAAATTTACATTGTTTCAATCTTAATTGGTATCAAAAAACTACTTTTGGTATCTTAAAATTTTGTTTATTTACAAGTGGTACCAATTTTGTTTTGTCAACTACAATTTGATTTCATTCGCATCAAAATTGGTCTTGTTGACTTAAGAAATTCCAAAATATTGTTTTCAAGAAATTTCAAAATTTTGCTTTAAGTATTATCAAATTTTGTTTCAAAATTTATTGATATGTATTTTCTATATGCAAGGGGAGCTTAACATCTCCTCTATATATAGATTCATGTTGAATGTATCTCACCTGAGGAACTTGACATCTCTTCTTTCTGTGATACACGTGTGTAGGGGGAGCTTAACATCTCCACTTATGCATTGTATATATGCTTTATGTGAGTTAGGGTCTTGTCATCCTTCTTCATGTAATGCATGTATGCAGGGGAGTTTATTCACGTCTCTCTCTTCATGAATGTATATCACATATATATCTTTATTATTTGATATTGTTTGATTTGCTTCCACCCCTTTGTTGATGATTTGACAAAAAGGGGGAGAGGTATTTTGTGAGTTTATATATGCATGTTTCTGTCATCTCCTTGTATTTATACAAAAGGGGGAGAAGGATTTTGGTTTTTGATATATACATGTTTCTGCTTATATATGTTTTGGTTTTTGATAAAAAGGGGGAGAAATATTTGATGCGTTTATGCATGTTTATCTCCCTGTTTATGCATACATGTTTGTTTAGTTTTATGCTCTTCATTGAATATCTTATTGTTTATTGCTATGCATGAGTTAAGGGGGAGCTTCTATGAAGCTTAACTTTAATCCATGCATATATAACTCCATGAGTTTTTTCATCATCAAAAAGGGGGAGATTGTTGGCCCAAAAGCCTATCGCTCTAGTTTTGATGATGATTAACTCATGTAGTTATAGTACTAATGATCTTGTGTTTACTTAGTCTCAGATATGTGATCAAGATCTTAGTAGGTGTTTAGCTCATCAAAGGATTTAAAGTCAAGTTTTGGAGCTAGCACGTGTTGATTCAAGAGCTCGCGCATCAAGATTGCATCAAGTACTCAAGAGGCGTCTAACTCATTGGATCAAGGTTTGGACCAAGTCAAGAAAGGAGAAGAAGATTTTCAAGAAGACTTGTGTCATGTTTGTAAGTGTCAAGATTTTATTTTTAGATAAAATGTAAAGGATAGATTAGTTGGTGGATTGCTCAAGTTTCATATACACTCACACACAAGATTTGAAGTGGGTTTTCAATCTAGATTTGTATACATCTTTTAGTATTTATCTCCACTTGTTTAAGAGCCAATATTTTCATATCAAAAGGAGAGTTTATCAAGAGTGTTTTGTAAAAGTGATTCTTTGAGTTTTTCACCACCAAATCAATCCTAATTTTTCTCACACATACTTGAGTGTTCCATTGCTATATCAATCATATAGGAGAGTTGTTGTGAGAGTGTTTTTAGGTGATCAAAGTGTTTAGATCACCAAAGTGTTCATTCTTTGTATATGAGGAGGCGGACTTGCGGGTTCGCGTTGTTTCGAGTTCTAGTGGGAGCTCGGTGTAGAGGTGCAGCCTCGGCAAGCTAGTGCGCTTGCGTGTGTTTGTTCTTGCGGGAACAAGTGAGGGGACTAGTGAGTCCAAGAGTTCTAGTGTGAACTCCTTGTAGGTGTTGCGGCACCGAGTGATCCGGTGGGATCGATTCTAGTGGAAATCCTTCATAGTGTTGAAGGCGGGGACGTAGAGCAAGGGTGCTCGAATCTCGAAACAAATCTACTGTATTTGCGATTGCTCTCTCTATCTCTCACTCGTATTTATATTTTGCATGCTTACATTGTTTATATCTTTATATGCTCGATATATCTTGTGCCTTATTGTTATATGGTTGAGATTGTTTGCTCACACTTGTATTCAACCAAGAGAGTCATAGTGGCACCTCAACTCTTATCTAGAGGAATTTTAAGGAGATAGTCCAGAGCCCTTCACCGGGAATTCGGTTACACTTTTGTGTTATACTTGGTGTGTCTACCTTAATAGTTTTTAGTTTGCATAAAATAGTTTTAATTTCGCATTAATTCATCATTAAATTAGCTAGTCACCTATTCACCCCCCCCCCCTCTAGGTGATTTCAACACACACACACGCACACACCTGGAGAGATTTTGGATAACAGTTATTATTCATCTCAGTTATTGACGACTTAGAGAATGAGCGTAGACTGACAAGTATGAGAGAACTATCTTATTGTTATATGGGATTGCAGTATAATAACTGAGGTAATAATTGATATTTGTGGTGATTATATTGAGATCAAATATTAAGAGGGCTGCCAGTATTTTATCCTTATACATATGGACGAGATTTAGATGAGACTTATAAATGGTCAGATCAGTTACTGATTTATCTTAGTGCAGACATCAAGATTATGAGTCGATAGATCAGTTATTGTTATATACAGTACGAGTAGATGAGATCTTGATCAATACTATATGAGATTGTACATTGACTAGACGGTAGAGGACTGTTATTAGTATTATTTCATGTTACTGCAATCACTGGGAAAGTATTGTTAGACCGTAACACCATGTACAGTCCTATTGTTCATCGTATACACGGTTACTGATATTATCTACTGTTCCTTTACTGTTCACTTTGTATACGATTATTGTTTATTGTTACTGTACTGTTGTCAGTGTATCGTCCCAGTATTCTAAGTAACATGGATATTGCTTGTTTTAACTGAATTAAATAATAATGTAAATGGACATCTTACACTGGGATTGAGAAAATTGATGGAGGAGACACCGTCTGTATTTTGGGTGGATCTCGGATACAGGTTGCGCAGCCGACTGAAAGTTCCACTGCAGGGTTCCCGGGGGATGACTAACATCACATCTGTACTGTTTACTGTTTCACTGTTTTCACAATGAGATTATTGTTGCTGTTACTGAGTGCCTGGCGGTACGACCTGATTCAGCGCCAGGAAACTGAGGTCGTGGTCCCGGGTATATACGGGACCCTCCTAAAGCATGGATAATGCCCCTCGATTAATTTCAATAACGTAGGATATCGATTGGCACACGTGCTAGGTGTAGTATAGGATGCGTCTACTGCATATGACAATTGGTGTTCGTTAACATAATTAATAATGATAAACTGTTATTATGTACTGTAATTGACTGTATTCACCTGACTGTACTGATATATAGACTGTGATAAATATCTGACCTGATTATACATCTGATTCTGTTCTTAACTGCCCTTATTACTATCTATTTTTGTTTCTTATTATTCTAGTCTTATTCTAGTTTATAGTCTTATTCATATGCTCACATATTATATGCATGTGCATCTTCTCCTTTATTCTTACACGTTCACTTGGAGTTCTGACTCTCTGAATTTGCATATCCAGATCTGTGCCTACTTATTATTGATCAGATATTTGGAGAGGATTACATGCATCTTGAGGAACCTGGATTTTTCTCTATTTGATTACTGATACCTTGCTTAACCTTTATCTCCATTAATTCTATTTTCTCTATATATATCACTTTCAGTTGTCATTTCATTCCTTATTCATATGTTATCATGTGTGAATGTTTATATGTGATATTGTAGTGAAATTGATCTTATTTAGTAGATTTCTATAAAGCTTGTTCAGGTTACTTTAGGCTTAGTACGTGGGTGTTTTCCTTGTGTATATACATCGTTGACTCTTGTCACCACTCCGTTTTCATGTATTTTGGGAAGCAGAACATGACAGTCAAGGACAACAACTCTGAAAGAAATGGTAATCAAGCATCCTAAACGCTGCATAGTGTCATAAGCGTGGTTATTGTCAAATTATGCCCCATTACATTGCATCTGTAATTTTTCTCATGGTGTATTTATAAGACATATTTGTGTATCCTAAGTATTTCATCTCCATATGCTAACCGCTCCCGCCATTAATGTCTCTTTTAATTTTATGAACCACCACGCCTGCATGCTGCGAGTGCTCAACCATCCCAACCCTCGGAAACTACTTGTTATGTTTTTCGAGAGGATCTCGAATCACTTGTCATGATGGCATAGCCTTAATTGTTGATCTTTACCATTGTTAATTTATGCTACCTTCAGACTAATCTATGTTTGTTTATATATTGGACAAAATCGTTCTTTTAAAACTCAATCACTGAAATCCTTGAGTTCATCTTTCTTTGTTGGGCTTCCTTTCTTCAAGAATGTCTACTTCATCATCATCATCTTCATGTGTTTCGCTGCCTTGGTCATAGGGTTCATGGCCACAATCAATGCCTGGCTCGCCACACTGAAGCATTGGTTCATCCCTCGACGATATGCTGCTCGATAATAACGATATGGACCCCTTGGCAGACATCCCAGCCCTTGTGGACCCATGGGAGTCATGGCCTAATCTTTCCCCAGCATAGGGAGATGGTGTGGGATCAGTGGGTTAGAGTGAACCAGAGTGGGAACCGTGGCCTGAGCCATTACATCCTCCCTCTATCGGTGAGATACCTCCCGAATGGGAGGAGGACTGGGACTCTTCCTCAGATGGGTACGAGGGAGATTCAAATTCTGGTATGAGTCAGATCCTTGGGACTTCTGGGAAGTCAACCTCGAAAATGATCCTGGCACTGTGAGTGATCAGGAAGTGAATGGGGAGGAGATCAACAAGGAAGTACCGTCTTTTGAGGACCCCAAGGAGGAGGAAGAGGAAGAGGAGAGTTAGAGCAGGAGCTTGAACAAGGATAATATGAGTGATGGGATGGACACCTCGAGTAGTGATGATGTATAGGTTGATTCTCCCATCTTTTTTTTCGGTTTTTTTGAGAGCTTATGTGCTGCTCTTTTTGATATGCTCTTGTTCATAGTAAAAATCCCTTTCTGGAAACTGGATTGTTTTTTTTTTTTTTTTTTTTGGCTCTCTCTCTCTCTCTCTCTCTCTCTACAATTGTGGCTTTCTTTTGATCCATCATGGTTGAAAATAGAAGAAAGTCTGCGTAAAATATTATATTGCTCGCACCAACTGTAAAGAAATTCTGGTGATTGAAATAGAGTGTGATCCATTGTGGATTAAAGTTACTGCCCAGCAGTCAAATTAATTTTGCTAGAACATTTTCTTTCCTCGAGCATGATAGCCATTCTCGAAGAAGGATATTTTCTAATGATTATTCCCTTTGTCTTATTCACTTGAACTCCAAAAGCTAATCCTCAGTGTTATGAATTTCAAGATTTAGCAGCTGTAATCATTCAAAAATATATTTGTACTCTTGGTTTGAAAAGATAGCATTCGAGCACACTTGAGTGTACAGTCTTGAGATAATATTTCCTTTCTGATATGATTATTCAGAATTCGAATCGTTTGTTGCTTGAAATTTGATCCTTGGTCAAATGTAGAAAAATATTGCCCTTTGTAATGAAGGTAGTCTTTATTGGTATCGTGGTCAAAATTTTACCACGGCCACGATAATGACACATGTTCAAGTTACCAAAAACTTTTCCCGAGACATCTACAAGTGTCTGAATCCGTCCCGGATCTTCCGCCTCTCCTGATCTTCTCGAGGCTACCCCTTGTTCTAAAGAGTAAAGACACTCAAATTTGGAACCATGTCTGCCACTCTAAATGCTTTATCACTCTGGAGCCTCAACAGCCAAAGTCTCCAACTCTGAGTCTGAGGCTCTCAACAACAATCCATCGAATTCTCTGCCTACAGTTACATTGCACCATCCTCCGGACATTGAAGACGTGTAACGCCCCTACATTAAAGCGGGCAATTATACATGGCAGCAGATTTCCTGGCATGCAATCCTGACTAATCAACGCTAGTAATCATGGCTGTTACAACAAATTCAGCATGTGTAGATCGTGTAGTTACAGCCATCCGCCAATTCCAACTCCACGCCAGCATCCATATCAGGTGCATATGTTTCTTCTTCTCCTAGGAGAGGGATATTGATAGCTTTTCTAATTCTCAGAGCATACACAAACGATCACTACACTGGAAGTTTTTCTATTATAGTTAACCCTTCCACTGCGCTAGCAGTTCTCCATGCTAGTCCAAAATCACACTAGCAGTTTATTGTGCTAGTCCATCCAATACACTGAAAGTTTTCATGTTTCAGTTCACTATTACATACCGGCAGTAATCCTTTGCTCAGTCCATTTATCTTTCTATTCCGACTACTGATTCTCATACTCGAGGGTCTTAGGCTGGCATCACACTGTGCTCTTAACCTGAAAGGTGTTTTTCGTGTATATTCTGACAGGAAACATCTTGGGGAGCGACCAAACTTCGTTTATGGTGGGTCCAATCCATAGTAAGCCAGTTTTAATCCACCACAAACTGGTGTTTTCATAGAGATCTGAATCCAGACATAAGAATTCTCTTCCATCCAATCTAAAACCTTCTTAAAAAGTCTTTCCATAGCGCCGATAGCCCCAACAAATGAAACTGTCACCCTCAATGGTGCCATGTCAAAGAGCAAGGCCATCAGTGCCATTGGGGGTGCAGTCTGTTTGGCCATAGGTCATTTTTCCTAGTTTTGATGATGATAATCTCATGTAGTTATTTATTCTAACATTTCAATTTATATAAGTTTCAGGTAACAAGATTGATTTTATGTCAAGTTTGGCTTCTCTATAAAGACTCACGAGTTTATGAAGCCCTCGAGAAGGTGATCCTAGAGCTAAGCTAATAAGATCAAGTCGTCAAACTCATTCTAAGAGACAAGCTCCAAGAGATTCCTTTTGGCAAAGAAAAACAATTTTCTTTTCTTTTTAATATAAAATTTTAGTTTGTTAAAACCAAGAGTAGGTGATATAGTTAGCTCAGGAGATTGACACACACAAAAAAAAGATATTATTTGGATTTTTGCTTTCATGAGTTTTGAAGATGGTTTCAAAAGATTACAAAATAATTTTTGTTTACATGCTTTATTTTGGAAAAATTTCTTGTATTTAAAAGAGAGTCCTTTTTTCTATAAAATATTAGTTCTTCTTCTTAGATTTTGTGTTGATATTTTATCTCACAGTTTTAGACTTCACAATATAACATGAACTATATTTTGTGTCCTTTTATTAAAAAATATATTGCAAAAATAAAATAGAATTTCAAATATTTTTTTAACTGTGATACAAGAATATGAAATAACAGTGTCCAGTGTGATAGAATATTCGTGTAACGATGATACAAGTATATAAATTACAATGTCTGTGATCATAACGAACACATAGAAATGTGCATTCAATAGTGATATATAAACATGAAATAACAGTATCATGTATAACAATATTTGTTGTCATGAGTAAGAAAACAGTACAATATCAGGGTGATATTGTTAACATGATCATGTGTCAATATATCAATATTTTTCATAACAATTTCAATACTATTAATATAATCGATATCACAAAATAATTATATACAACTATCTATTTTCAAACTCTTCACAACCATATAAAAATTATTAATTTATTAATCTGAAATTTCTTTAATCATGTTTTTAATCTACAATTTATTAATTACTCAATATATGGATAATCATCTATATTTTATATTAAATAAAGAAATTCATTTATATTTTATATTAAATCAAGAATCATAAAAAAAATATTATTTTATTGAGTTTAAAAAACACTTACACATTTTTAATTACAATAATTTGCCATTTACATAATTTATTGGACGATAATTATCGTTTATTTAATAAATCAATAAATCAAGTTTTATTTATCACATTGAAATATAACTTATAAAAGAATAACACTCACATAATTATCACAAAGATGTAATTCTCTTTTCTATGATCACAACGGCTCGATAATTGTCCAAATCGGACTCCGGATGATGAAGATATCGCTCGAACATTAAATCAATAAAATGGGTTAGATATATAATTTACAGGGTATAGAATGTAATAAATCTTACTTAGCAGGGGTTTATGTAAAATTTACCTTTATTTATTTTAGATGCGGGTTTAGGTTGCTATTGGGTCGGGTTTAGATCCAATAACCCAACCCATTAGTTTAAATGAATAGGTTATTGGGTTATAGGGTTTGGTTTGGGTGTGGCTTCATTGGTTTGGCCAAAAAAGAGAGTGAGAGATAGAGAGAACGTGAGAGAGAAAGAGAGGGAGGGGAGCAGTGGAGATGAATGGGCAGCGGTTTGGGGCTCACGGTGGTGATCGCCGGCCTACGGGCAGCCGGCCGGTGGCGCTGTAACACCTTGTCTTACTAATCCAGATTTACAACCTCATCAGGATAATTTAGAACTAATGTTACCTCAATAAAAATAATAATATATATGTGCATTCTCAGGAAAAACAATATATATATGTGCATTTACAATACTGAAATTTTTTTTGGAGTAATACAGTATGATCACATAACTGGGGGTGTATGAGTGAGTGCGCACGCGCGTATATATAAAAATATAATTAGCCATCATATTGTGTTTATGAGGAGGGGGAAGTAGTCATATACATGTAATTCAAAATAGAATAAATTTTATTTGTAGAACCTTATAATAATGGTATATACTAATCATACCCATTCATGTATCCATAAGTAGTTACTCATATACACTTACAAATACGTATAACTAATTAAATAAAAACAAAATTTTGATGTGTTGGCAAGAGATGAAGAGGGGTAGGAATGAGGTGGATGATTCATAGGGTGCCTTAGAAAGAGGAGCGATATGTTGGCTTGAATTTATGATCTTAGGAGAAAATAAGAACTTTAGTATATGGGAAAATAAAGACCCAAATAAAACCCTTCTTTCTTTCCTTATTCATTTCAGCCCAAAAATTTCCCCCACCTCTTCATATTCTTCCATTCACAACAGAAAATTCCTTCTCTCATCTCTCTACCTCCATCTTTGATTGAGGGCTCAAGGTAAATCTCTTCTTCCTTCTTTTTATCTCTCTTCTTTCTTCTCTCCCACTCCCTCTCCCCCATCCCTCCCCCATCTGTTGACGCGCGGTCAGACCAGCACGCGCGAGGCAGGGGAGGGCGCGCACGACTCCCCTCTTGTAGACGCGGGGCCCAGCTTACCGAAGGCCGAGCCCGGCAAGTGCCCCGGCGACGAGGAGGGGAAAACCTCAGATTTTGGGTGGGTGACATTTGATGCTAGTGGATCTTCTTCATCTACTCCAAATCTTAGCCAAAGTAATCAGAATAAAAATCTGAACTTTATAGATTTACCATGTGATTTCTATAAATTGAATCTAATTAGGGCTCCACCATGTTGTTGGTTTAGGATCTTCACGAAATTTCTACTCGGCATCGTGTATGGGATACCCAAGTGTTGAGGATTCTCAAAGTTCAAGTGAGTAAACTCATACTTTTAAGCATAATGAATTATGAACAAAAAATGATTATTAGATCACTAAATAAATCGATAAGTTATTGACCATAAAAATAAATTCGCTGTTTTATGCAAATTTTACAAATAATTCCATAATGATGAATGTAACATGAAGCTAGCAAGCATGTGTGAAAGATTGATATAGTAGACAAGGAGGAAACTCTTAAAATAAAAAGTATGGAGTAGATGGTTACTTGATTAAAGATTTAATGTAATCTAGTGTGTGTCTCTGTGTGTGTGTGTGTGTGTGTGTGTGTGTGTGTGTGTGTTATATCTACGAGTGATTGTGGCATTCCATGTAACGGAAAACTTAAATAACGGGTTCTTTGCTTATAAGATTGAATAGAATTAATGGTCGGGATAAGTCAAACTTAAGTGGGTAAAAATGGAATGGAGTATATCAGGTAGCAAATTGATTATATATATTATGTGAAATGAATTCAATTTGTGATGTACTTATCCTATTGTGATTGTCAAATATGTGATTGCTTTTCTTTTCGTAGAATGTTACCGGGAACGTAAATGATTAATTAAGTAAAAATGTTCTCTTTTGGATGTGTTTTTATATCATTTTTATGGAGGAAGGGGCCGCGGGAGTCGGTCTGAGGAGAAAGATGAAGGTTTATTATTATATTCATATGTATATTTATAAGGAGGAAGGGGTCGGGCGGGAGCCGGTAGGAGGGGAAGACGGCGGTCTATTACTATTACATGTGTATGTATATGTATATTATAAGTAGGAAGGGGTCGGGCGAGAGCCAGTAGGAAGGGAAAGACAGGGGTCATTTATCATTTGTAAATATATATGTAATTATATGGAGGAAGGGGCTGGGCGGGAGCCGGTAGGAGGGGGAAGACGGAGAATTGAACCTCATTTTCATGAACTATGTATGTATGTGTTACATAATAAATATGATTATGTATTTTCTGACTATGATGTTGTGCAATAAGAGATTTGTAAGTACCTTGAATATTTAAATAAAGTTATCAACTTTTAGATGCTAGAGCAAATGCCTACACGTCGGAATATACACATAGTAAATCCACATATGAGCTTGAACTTGTAGTTGTACAAAGAGAGATAATTAAGAGTTAATAAAAGAGAAATTCATGATAGATGAGACATCTAATTAATAATTGTGAAGTCTATGAGAATGGACAGGAGAGGGTTGCATTATAGTGTTGAAAGTTATGACAATTCATGTAAAAGCTATATAGATCCCTTGAAGGTTATAGATTAAAAAAAAATTTTAACTTATCAATTTTTATTTAGCATAGTTTACTCACTGAGCCGTCGAGCTCATTCCATTTCTTTTCATACATTTCAGGTTAGATAAAGATAAGAGACCGGTTTAGCCTGGAGGATTAAGTGATGGGTCAAACGACATACTTTTATGTTTTACTTGTACTAGATATCTTTACACGTATGCCTTACTTTGGAAACTCTTCTACTTTGTGTATGCATGTGTGACACTTGTTGTATGTAACTTGTACTGTGAAACATTCTGGGACTAGAGACATATTGTATATGTAATATTTTAGGAACTAAGACTCGTGTTTTCACTTGCAGAGGATGTGTATAGGACTGATTTTTGTTGGTGTTATGTATCACTAAGTTACATTGATGGAAGCATGATGTGGACTTATATAATGAGATTGTGGATGTTGGTTTTGTGTGTGTGTGTGTACACACACACCCGAAGATAAGTAGGCCGTGTGGGCCGAAATTGCTTTTTGGTTTAAGTAGTCGTGTGGGCCGAAATTGTTATTGGGTATATGTAGGCCATTGTGAGCGGAAATTGATGTTTTATATCATGGCAAAAGTGATAATCTTAGGGGTGGTGCTGCCAAAATTTTGGAAAAAATAAAAGATATCATGATTAATTTGAAATTTATCACACTAATCTTATGTCTACATATTGGGACCATTATGTAAATCACCTAGAGGGGGGGGTGAATAGGTGATGGCTAATCTAATGGTCACTAAATGCGGAATTAAAAACTATTATGACCTAAACTAAAAATCTTAAACTAAACACCACGTATAACACAAGAGTGTAGCCGAATTCCCCGTGAAGGGCTCTGGACTAACTCCTCTAGATTTCCCTAGATAAGGGTTGAGGTGCCGCTTTGGCTCTCTTGGTTAAATACAAGTGTTAGCAAACAAATCCAAGCAATATACAATAAGAGCACAAGGAATATATCAAGCATATAAAGATAGACAATAGAGCATGCAAGATATAAATAAGAGACAAAGAGAAAGAGAGTGAGCAATCACAAACACAAGGGATTTGTTTCGAGGTTCGAGCACACTTGCTCTACATCCCCGCCTTCGACACACGAAGGATTTCCACTATGCTTGATCCCAATGGATCACTCCCGAGAATGTAGAATATCCATAGAGAATTCCGATTACTGACTTCTGAAAGATAACCCGATCGTGGATTAATCCTGAGAATACCCGGACTTCAAAGAGTTGGCCGAAGAGATCATATAATAGCTTCATTCAGAACCAGCCGCTACCTCTCTAGTCTATTCATATCTTAAGTTAGTATAAAGGCTTCGAAAAACCAAAACAGGGGAAAGATGGAAGGGATTAGGAATCAAAGGAAGAATGATCAAGAAAGAATAGATAACTCTGCACTTGTAGTTGGAGTGTATAATCAGGACTCATGCATTCCAGTTGCAAATTTCTTTACCATTAATTTGCCGTCTGGACGTACTGAGGATGTAGAGCCTAGGCTCTGATACCACCCTGTAACGCCCCGATCCGGCGGGTACGGAGACGTTACTGCAACGTATATACGCAGGTCAGAAATACCCTCACGTATATACGCTAAGCATCAGAACGGCAAGAATCAGAGTACGGAAGCACGTGGTGCATTATACATTCCAACATATGAGTACAATTACAAAGTTATCACCAGATGTGACAAATATTACAATAATATTACATCACCGATAGGCGCAAATGCGAGAATACAAAGGGATGTACAAAAATGAACAGTATAAAAAGGCACTCACGAGTTTACAAAAGGAAAACTCGAGAGGCGCACAGGGGCCTGGAAGGATAAGGCTCCAGACGGTCTGCTGGGGATCCATGCTTCAGCTGCGCCACTCTGATCAACAACTGGGGAATCCACACGCTCCAAGCTCCAAGACCTGGACATGAGGATCCAGGGGAGTCAGATAGAACTCCCCAGGCGAGTGGTGATACGAATGCCAAGTGACGAGCAAAGATAAGCACACGTGTAACGATAAAACCGAATCATAATCATGCATTGAAAACAGTGTCGTGAGCATAAGCATGCAGGAGCAAGTAGACATAAAATAAGTAATATCAAACAGGAAGTACTCATGGTATGATAAGATAAGAACAGGAGACTGGTGGAATAGAATCCGGGTGGTGAAACCGGGTGTAAGCAAGTATAGTATAATAATCATAAAACCGAAAATCTGAAGTAAAACCGATACAACCAATCATGACAAAGCATACCACAGGTCCATAACTGGCATCTTTTATTATTATTATTACTCGTCTTACCCTGATGTCTAGATATGTGAACTAGCGTCCCAGCACATATATATCCACATCTGAGTAAAGCAAGGTTGTTATTGGAAACCAACGGGGGTATCAACGAACAATGTTTACAGTGTGTCCCGTACATGCCCGGGACACGACCCAGGACGTTCCATCGCTGGTGTATGGAACCGGCCGCAAGGCCTACAGGAGGGTCTTATAGAATGCCCTTATCAAGATGGTACCAGGAAGGAGGGAGCCAGCACTCCCCTCGGTCGCCTGGAGGCCCACAGGTCAGACCGGAAGTTTTAGTTGCACAGCATGCCTAGTACCACTATAAACACGAACATATATTGATAGCCGCAAGTTTCCCCCGACCCAATGTAAGTTGTTCCTTTTTATGATTTATTATGTAATTATCAATTTACGGGAATAGCAGGTGCAAGACATGATCAGAAGTTCAGGAGTACATGAGTACTGTAGATTCAGGTCACTGTATATATAATACAGGATAACAAGTACAAGATTCAAGTCACTGCATGTAATGTAGGATAACAAGTATAGTATTCCCGTAAATGTGATAATCACAGGTCATGTATTAATATGTCAAGAGGCAAGTATATCATGCCGGGTGTCAGGTGATAGCATGACAGGAGGATGATATTTGGCAGGTGACCAATCATGTCAAGAGATTGATATTAGTCCGGTGGCAAGTCATGTCATAACAAGGGGCCTTGCCAAGTAGTAGCATGTCTGGTGTCAGGTGATAACACATCAGGTGTTAAATAGCAGCATGTAAATGACAGGTATGAAGTAATGGCATGTCAGTGTTAACATATCAGGTAAGTACATGGCATGTGATAGAATAGTAGCTGAGCACAACCAAGCGGAGCTGAGCAAGCTGGAGACACAGACAGCAAACAGTATTTAACACTGGAGCGTCTGGCAAGGTTGCCGGGACAACTCGGCTTAAGGTGCGAGTAGAAAATCCGGCAGCATCTCGCCTAGACGAATCTAGTGGTAAAGCGTTGAACGCTGATCATGATAACCAGGCGGAGCTGAGAGACCTGACGGTCTCAACTCACTTCTCTTTCGAGATAGTGAGAGACCGGAGGCTGAGAAACCTGACGGTCTCAACTCACTTCTCTTTCGAGATAGTGAGAGACCGGAGGCTGAGAAACCTGACGGTCTCAACTCACTTCTCTTTCGAGATAGTGAGAGACCGGAGGCTGAAGGGTCCGGAAGCCAAGAAACGCTCGGGTTTAAGCGCACTCTCGGTGGCTACTAGCCATCCAGGAGTGGGCAGAAACCCAGAGTCCAACGACCACGAAGGGTCGGCCACGCATGGTATGAAGCAGTGGAATACATCACAAGCATGGTATATGTACAAGAATTAAACTACCCTAATACAAGCATTCGTCACAGAGCAATACATGTCCAGTCATTGGCACTTGGCCATACACCAATACAGGGACCCAGCCCAATACAAAATACATTAAAACACAGAATAAAATACATGTCGACCCGACAAAGCGGGGAAACCCAAATGGAGGCGAGGACACTCGCCTAAAGCTCCAGAAAGGCCGAAAACTAAGAAATCCCGGGAACTCGCGCACGCGCTATATAATAAAATATATAAATAAATATTTTGAGAGAGAAAGTGAAGAGGAGAGAGAAAGAGTTAGAGAGAGAAAGAGAGAGAAACCTAGAGAGAGAAGATATGGAAAGAGAAGAGAGAGTGCACAAGGAGAGAGAGTGTGCACAGGAGGACGCGGGTTTGAGAGTGAGATGCGGGGTCGCAGACGCGGGAGTTGTGTCGCGCAGAGGCCACAAACTCAGGGCTCGAGACCCGCGTTTAAGTAAGGACACGAGGAGAACGCAGACGCGAGCATGAACTCCGTGTCACGTTGATATAAGAACGCGTGGATCGCGTTAAAGAGTTGCTTGAACGCGGGGGTGAGCCGCGTCTAGCAATAGAATGAAAGAGAGAGAGACGGGACAAGAGAGAGGGAGAGAGAGACGCAGGGAAGATCAAGGAACAGGGAAGGAATGGAAAAAGAAGGAAAAAGAAGAAGAAAGAAAGAAAGAAAGAAGGGAAGAAAAGAAAGAAGGAAAGGAAAGAAGAGAATGGAAGGGGATGATGGCCGGCGATGGCCGGCGGTCACGGCGGCGGCCGGAGTTGGCCGGAAGTGGCCGGAGATGGCCGGAAAGGTGGCCAAAGCTTCACATTCAAACCATTAGTGGAGTGCAAGTGTAGTAGAAAATGAAAAATTAGAGTTTTAGAAATGGTGGTTCGGAGAGCGATGAGTGGTCCGTTGGAAAGAGAATGATGAGGAGAAGAAGATGGTGTGTTTGGTGGCGGCTAAGGTGGTGTAGGTGGTGGTGGAGAAGGTGGTGAAGTTTTGGAAGTAATGGGTTGTTTGGTGGAAAGAGAGGAAGAATAAGGTGGTGTGGTGGTGGTGTTGTTGCCGTTGTTGTTGTTGGAATGGAGGAGGAGATGGAGGAGAAAAAGATGGTGGAATAGGTGGTGGAAATGGAGGGGAGAGGTGGAGCATGGAGGGTGGATGGCCAAAGGAAAAGCAAGGGCTGCTGCCATTTGCTTGCTGGAAACGAAAGAAAGGAAGAAGAATGAAAGAAGGAAAAATAGGGGTGGTTATATAAGGGAGAAAAATTATATAATAATATTGCCATCCAATCAAAACAAAAGAGGCTTCACAAATGGGACTTGCGTCTCCATTTAAAGAACCTGCGTCCCCACGAAATGAAATCCACGTCTGGGCAAAAATAGCCAGACGCGGAGGTTAACTCTGCGTCCAGAAGGAAAACGCAAGATCGCGTTTATCAAAAAGGACAGTCAGATTTGACTTGATTGGAATTGATTAGCAGTGCATTAAATGCAGTATGGAGAGAATCTCTGCATTAAATGCGGAATCCAGGTTTGGTGAAACTCGCGTCTAGCGAGGAGAGAGAAAAGTAGAATATCTGGATAAAATTCCGGTATCTGGGAAAACACCGAAAACTCCGGAAAAGTCCAAAAAATAAGGTAGCTTGGAAAGCCTCCCAAAAATTCTCAAAAATAATAAATATTATACAAAAATTTTGGTGAAATCGGTTTTCAGAAATTCAATCCCATTTTCGAAATAAAAATCTTGAAGTCAACTGTTGACACCGGTCTACACCGGGTCGGCCGGATTTTGATAAAATCTGAAAAATCCCAGAAAATGCCTGAAAGAAGAAAATATAATTTTAAGAAGAAATACGAAAGCGGAATCCAGAAATTTGATTCCAATTATAAACTAAAATTCCTGAAATCAACCAGTGATACTGGCCGACACCAATCCAGTGGAATTTCGATAAATTTAGAAAATTCTCAGAAAAAGTACTTAGATAGAAAATGTGATTTTAAGAAATAATGTAAAAAGACACTTCTAGTAATTCTAATTCTGTTTGTAAATTAAAAATCCGGGAATCGGTCAGTGGCATTGGTCAACACCGGTTTTGAAGATTTTCAATTTAATTCAGAAAAATTCCAGAAAATCATAGAAAATCTAAAATATTGGAAAATGATGTTTAAAACTGAAATCGGTCAAATCTAAATACCAGAAAGACCAAATCGAGTAATACCCTAGGATCGGGTCCTCGGTTCAGACTAGGGCTGACTCCGAGTCCGTGAATCCGGATCCAAGACAAAACGATCATATAAATAATTCATAATACAAAACAAATACAGGAAGTAAATTGAAAAATACGATCGAAAAATCTGAATACGCAACTAAGTACGTATTCTGGGAGCGGGGTGTTACAGGTTGTAAGACCCAAATCAGAGTACCAAGCTCTGATACAATTGTAAATCACCTAGAGGGGGGTGAATAGGTGATGGCTAATCTAATGGTCACTAAATGCGAAATTAAAAACTATTATGACCTAAACTAAAAATCTTAAACTAAACACCACGTATAATACAAGAGTGTAGCCGAATTCCCCGTGAAGGGCTCTGGACTAACTCCTCTAGATTCCCCTAGATAAGGGTTGAGGTGCCGCTTTGGCTCTCTTGGTTAAATACAAGTGTTAGCAAACAAACCCAAGCAATATACAATAAGAGCACAAGGAATATATCAAGCATATAAAGATAGACAATAGAGCATGCAAGATATAAATAAGAGATAAAGAGAAAGAGAGTGAGCAATCACAAACACAAGGGATTTGTTTCGAGGTTCGAGCACACTTGCTCTACATCCCCGCCTTCGACACACGAAGGATTTCCACTATGCTTGATCCAATGGATCACTCCTCAGTGCCGCAGCACCTACAAGCCTTCGACTCTCTAGTCCCGTACACACCGCAAGCCCCACAAGCTCGCCGAGGCCGCACCTCAAACCAAGAGTTCACACACGAACTCTAAACACCGAGTCCCCACTATGACCCGAAACAATGCGAACACACACGTCCGCCTCCTCAAAGCAAATGATGGAACTTTGGTGATCACAACTCTTGATCACCTAAAATCCTCTCACAAGAACACTCCTATAGGATGAATATGTCAATGGTTGCTCAAGTGTTTGTGAGAAAATAAGGAAAGAGATGGTGGAGGAAAACTCAAGAAAATCTCTTTTACACTCTTGATAAAACTTTCCTTTTGATTGAAAATATTTGCTCTCAATTTTGTGGAGAAAACCTCTGAAAAGAGTAGGAAAAACTGGCTCTAAAAGTCTCCAAAAATCTTAATCAAAACAACCCCCAAATGTCCCATTTTATAGAGTCTGGAAAACTAGCCGTTGGGGCTGACAGAGCTGTCGGTCGACCGCCCGGTCGACTGGCAACGGTCATATTTCAGACCATTTGTGCCATCGGTCGACCGGTCGGCCGACCGAGGCCAGGATACAGAGAGCAAGTCTCTCTGTCCGGTCGGCCGCCCGGTCGACCGGGGCCTTTCCAGAGAGCAGAGCTCTCTGGACGGTCGACCGGCCTCCTGCCAGAACTGGCGTGCACCTGTGCACGTCGGTCGACCGGGTCGGTCGACCGGCTGAAGCCAGATCAGAAAACTGTAAAGGGATTTAAAACTTGGTCTTTGATTGAAATAAAACCATAAAATACTGAAAAATCTACAAAAATAGTTTTACCAATATACTTGATAAACAAACATGCTTGCACAAAATCAAGGCATATTACAAATAATTTGGACTATTTTTGTAACTTGGAAATATTGGCTCACATGAAAAACAGTATTTTCCATAACTTGATTTTTCCAAAACTTCTTCAAATACAAAAACAGATATTTAAATCATTTGAAGCATAGAGTGTATGGATATGATCCACTACACAACATGGTGAAATATCTATGTTTTTGACATTAAGCTCTAAAGATGATTTTGGTTAAAACATATAAACTTGAATACCAAAAAAAATCAAACACTTGAAGTCTTCACTTGAATACATATTTGGTTTTTGGTTAAAATTCTTTGATAAAACAAACTAAATCAAGAGAGTGTGTGTATATGATACTTGAGCAATCCACCAACTATTCTATCCTTTACATTTTATCTAAAAATAAAATCTTCTAAAACAAACCTAGACTCAAGTCTTCATCTTCTTGAAGTCTTCACTTGAAGCCTTCTTGACTTGGTCCAAACATCATGCTAGCTCCAAAATATGGCTTTAAATCCTTTGTTGAAGCTATGCACCTACTAAGATCTTGATCATGAATCTGTCACTAATTAAACACAAGATCATTAGTACTATAACTACATGAGTGGATCATCATCAAAACTAGAGTGATGGCCTTCGGGCCAACACATTACACGCTGGTGCACGCGACTAGGGAGGAAGGAGAAGAAATAGAGAAAAAGAAGAAGAAAAGATGAAGAAAGAAAGAAAGGGAACAGAGAAGAAGAAAGGAGGAGAAGGTGGTGGTAATTAATATCTGAAACTGAAATTCACCCAGTCTGACTACTAAGAAGGTCAAATCAAGTATTTTCACTGTATCGAGTACTAGTACTGCGCTGCGTATATTCAGAACGGGGGTTACATTACCCCTCTTTCGGCCTTTCCTATGTCTCCCTAGTTTAATGGCTAGCTATAACGTTCGAATTACTTTTTACCAAGAATTAATGCCCTTTTTTTTTTGGATTTTAATGTTATAATTAAGGCCGTGATCCTTGTGATTGGGAGCTCAGTATGTCTCAAGCAAGAAGCTCCAATTGGAAAGGTGTTTATAACTCCTGATTTAAGGTAAAATCTCTTTGTAGTAGGTGAAAACTTTTTTGTCCTGGACAAGAGATTCAAATCCTGTTTGCACCAAGCTCAACCCTATATTCTAACAAGAAAATAAAAATAAAAATAAAAATTATAAAGTAGTGAAAGTAAAATAATTATTTGGGAAATCAAGCAAGAAGCTTATAGCTCCTGATCTTTGCGAATAAGCCCCCTCCGATGGATGCCTTGCTCTTAATTAACCACTGATATGTACGTCAAGAAACACGATGAGTGACTCCAATTATCGGGCAAGGAACACGTGATCAGTGACTCCAAAGCCTGAGTCAAAATCACTCCAGTCCCCGAATGAGTCCACTGGTGTAGTGTTGGCAGTGTTGCTCACATGGAACCAAACCAACCACAAATAACGCCACAAGAAAACAAATGGAAGCAAAACAAAACAGGCGACCGAATCGAGGCGTCGCCGTCTGCGTCGCTTCCCATTTGCCCACGCGCTCCGTGTGGTGCACTGTCCACACCCGACGCATCGTCTTTCGTCGTCATAAATCGCACCCACTCACACAAACAACCCCAACCCACACAACCACCTACGGGACCCACATTTACTTAACAGTGGTCACGTGTGGTCACTTACATTACTGTCCCTCAATAAAATCAAAATCCATGATTTCATTCCTCCCCCCCTTTTAAAACCCCCCAGTCACCGGCAAAACGCACACCCGATCAGTCACCCAACACCACAACAACCATGGAGTTCCCCTTCGGCCGCCACCACCACCACCACGATAGCCGACCCGAAGAGGATCCGAACCCGAACCCGTATCCGGCGCCCGCCCCCAACCCCTACGGCTACCAGCCTCCTCTCCGCCGCAGCCCTTCTACGGCGGCGGTCCTGGCGAGTACCCTCCTCCGCCGCCCCGTCCACCATGTGTCTCACGAGTACGGCCGCCCGGGGTACGCCCCTCCGCCTCACAACGAGTACGGATACGGGCGGCCGGAGTACGCTCCGCCGCCTCCGCCACCCGCTCAGCACGTGAGCCACGAGGTGGGGCCCGGCGGTGGGTACGGGTTCGAGAACCCGGCGTTATCGTCATCAGCATCATCAGCGGCCGGGATTCTCCCATTCGCCGGCCCCGTACGGGGAGCACGTGAGCAATGACACGGCTGGGGGTTGCTGCGTAAGCGACGGTGAGGATATAACCAAGGCCGCTGAGAATTACTCGCTCTCGATTCGGAGGGGAGCGTCGTGCTTGTGCCCTCTGATCCCAGAGATGAGCATCAGGTACTTAGTTTCTTGAAAATCTTAGTTTCTTTTTGGTTTTTTTTGTTTAATTTTTGGTGGAGTTGTGGGTTGGATCAAATTGGATCTTTTGAATTGGGATATTAATCTTTTTTATTTTTAGTTGATTTTCTCATCTGGGTCTATTTGATATTTGTTCTCTGAGGTTGTGAGTTAGCAATTTGGGCTTCTTTAATTGTTCTTTGTAATCCCGTCATTATATTTCATTTGTGAAGAGTGCTCTTGTAATCTCAATTTTCTCACTAACTAACTAACTACTTTTGTAGTTTTCATGTTTTATGTTTCTTCTTCCACAATTTTTGTCAGTTATGTTTTGTTCCCTGTTTTGTTCGCACTGGATCAAAGACTTGAGGTACAGCACAAGGGTGAAGGATGAAGAGGGGTGTCCCAGCTTTGCGATTGTAAACAAAGTCACTGGTCAGGCTATCAAGCACGCCATTGGAGCAACTAACCCTGTAAGCTTTCCTTGTCATTATTATCATACAGTATCATGTTATTTCTTTTTTACTCGCAAAGCTTGTAGGTGTAGTTTTTATTTTCAATGAAAACTCTAGTAGTTGTAGATCGGTAGTGACACCTTCATCACGGCTCCAATTTCTTTGTTCTGCACTGAGAAGAAATGTTGAACAGTGGCATACAAGCTAAATGGAGTGTGTAGTTTCATTATGATCATGTATCTGTGGATTTTGCTCAGCTACGTTAGTCTCATAAAGTGGTCACGGAGGTCCCGAACTGATCACATGTCAGCCTCGTAGTAGTGTGTAATATTGGTAAAGATTATTTTAAGTCATGTCATATTTGCAATTGAGGCTAAATAGAGGGGGATCTAAACTACATATTTTGGTTGTAAAAAAAGGATATGATGGTTATTAATTTTAGAGGAGATGACTCCTTAGCTAAATGGAGAAAAA